>MU664792.1:4257-15932 GCA_026770625.1 Nicotiana glauca
TTGATTCCTGAGTTACTATGTGATTGATTGATTTTACCCTTACCTTATTTATCTAACCGTGTATTTTTAAAAGCTTTTCCTATGTATTTACCCTTTATTGCACCATGTGTTATTGATTTTCTTTCCTTATAACAACTCTGCCCTCTCCTATTCAAATTCGAAGTCCTTAATTAAAGGAGTTCCCTTCCCCTGATTGATTATGATTGATACCGAACTATTTCTTGCCTTTCTTACCTGCCTGTTTTCAACTATAAATACTTCACCTCTTTTCTTTAAAAAAAAAAAGAACGATCAAGGGAGTTCAAAAACACACACACACTCAAATCCCTCTCTTCTTTACTATTACTTGTGCTATTGTTCTGACTAGCCGGCTGAAAGCCAAGGCTAGACTTTGGAATCTCTTTTGCTTTCCTCAAGTGTTTGCTGAAGGGTTTTTGGCAGTTTTAATGCTCTATTTATTCTGTTATTTGGAACTTACAGCTGGTAGGTTTCTATAATTTAAATATTGTGTGACTATCCATTAGTCTGTTAAGCCTTTCTTCATGCTTCTGCATCTTTAAAGTGCTATTATGCTCTTCTTATGTGAATGCTTTCATGTGATCCAATTCCCTTAACCCCCTTTTATGTATGAGTATTGATTCTAGGCTGAGATTAGCACCCTATTGCTATCCTTGACCTAGGACCAGGTTCTCTTAAACCTTTACTCAAATTAGTCCCATTCCCTTAACCCCCTTTATGTGTTGAGACTTGACTAGGGTCTGGTGGTGCCCTAATCACCACCCAGACCCCTGTCTGACTTCTAAAAGTCTGTTCTTTCTTTGCATGAATCAAGTAAAGGGTCAGGGGTGTGCCAGTCTTACCCATGGCTGGGTATGACCATTCTTTGCTTTGGTTTCCTCTAATCCCCTCACTCTACACTCATTCTTAGTTCTTTAAGTTCTGCACCCCTATGGTAAGCCATGCTTAGGGACCCTAGAGTTCCCTCTGAACTTGGATGCCTAAGGGCTGGTAATTCCACACATTGCACTACTCTATTACCACATTAAATCTTTAGGGTGTAAGCATTGCCTGGGCTTCCTGAAAGCCCTTGGAACTTTGAAACACTCCAAGAGAAGACCTTGGAATCTGGAATCCGAATCCGGTGAAACACATGTTATTGGGTATTAAGATTGAATTAGGCTGCTTGGATCTAGCTGTAGGCTGTAATGTATTTTATTTACTTTCTTTTTATTCTGTAACGATCTTGTAAAAGAATTTGGGGAATATTAGTGAAAGGGTGTGGGAGGGGTTTATATTACTTGTATAAGTCAATGGGTAGAAATCATGCCTATAGGACTTTAACATTGCAAATCATCTAGACATCATGCCTATAGTACTTTAATATTGCAAATCATCTAGACATCATGCCTATAGGACTTTAATATTGCAAATCATTTAGAAACCATGCCTATAGGACTTTAATATTGCAAATCATTTAGAAACCATGCCTATAGGACTTTAATATTTCAAATCATTTAGAAACCACGCCTATAGGACTTTAACATTGCAAATCATTTAGAAACCATGCCTATAGGACTTTAACATTGCATACCATTTAGAAACCATGCCTATAGGACTTTAACATTGCATACCATTCAGAAACCATGCCTATAGGACTTTAATATTGCATACCATTTACAAATCATGTCTATAGGACTTTGCGTTGTAAGCACGATAGAGATCATGCCTATAAGAGACACATAAAACCCTAGGCAAACTGTTGCGCAATCGAATATTCATCCCCTCGTCAATTCAATGACAGTAATGAGTCTTAAAAAATCAAGATATAGATATCATGCCTATAGGAGTTCAAACTCGCCTAATATGAGTGATAATTTGTCAGTTAGCCTCAAACGCTTTCACCAAAAAATTTGTCCAAACCTGTTTGCTTTTGAAAACTGTCCAAGTCCGCCTCTTTCAACATTTCTATAGATCTGTGGTGTCCTTTAAATTCCAAACTTACATCTTTATTCTGAAACCAACCCCTTAGTTTTCAGCCTACATTTTTACTTCAATGCTTTTCGAAAAATGCCTCTTTACAACTTTACTATACTTTTACTTAAACAATGCGGCTAGTTTGCAACCCATCTCTGAACTTCTGCAATCTTCAACTTTTCTATTTTAAAAACTCTTCTGTATAGGCTCTTGTCTAAAATTAGTGTTTTTTGAATCACTTGTTTTAAAATACCTTAAGTTCTGACAACTGGATTCGGGTTGCCTAATGCGGACTTGTTATCCAACTCTATATGTTAAACTAATCTGTCCACCGTTATTTTTAAAGGCCAAATCAGTACTTGCGAGTCATGCTAAACTAATTGTTGTTGTGATTTACAGGGTTTGTATGAGCCTTTGAGTGTTTGATTTGTACCCCACTTATTTGCTATTTGTTTTGATTGACGCCTTAGTATTTTGTCCTTTTAAACTCCATATATGCCTCCATCCCCTTCTTCCCTTTAGGATTAGGAGTCCAAATACCCCGGGACTGATAGGTTGGGACGGGTACTAGCATGCAATAAGTAAACGAGACTAATCGCGCTTAAATACCTTAACGGGGTGGGAAGGGTAGAATATGGAGATGATGACGGTGCGTTAATATCTCGTGTGAGAATGATTGCTGGGTATTGCACCAAATGATCCATATTATAGTTAAACCTAGGACCCTCTTTCTTTACTTTTCCTTTGTTTAAATGTTTTCTTCAAACTAAAACTCTTTTTTACTTGTGCCATTCTTCTTTCAAAATTGTCAACTTGCTTGTATTTCTTATGTGCAAACTTTGCTCGTTTACTCCTACTCTTCTTAAAGTCACAACTAAGCAAGGTCGGGAACATACTAGTGGATCTTGAGGGGTGCCTAATACCTTCCCCTCAAGATAATCTCAAGCCCTTACCCAAACTCTGGTTTTCTTTCAAATCTTTCTTCTTTTCTCCAAAAGTGTCCTAATGCACTATAATCATTAGGTGGCAACTCTTCAAATTCCATAGCCCAAATTCCCCCAAAAGGGGATAAAGGAGTCATTCCACCCATAATGTCGTAAACCCGATTTCTCTCTCCCTGTGAGGAAAAATGGGGGGTGTCGACAATAGTTTCGTTGGGTGATATTGGACTTAGGAGCGCGTCTGGATTGTGATTTGGAGGCCCATAGTAGAATTTGTCTTGAAATAGCGAAAATTAGAATTTTGGAAAGTTTAATTAGGAGTGGACTTTTTGATATCGGTATCGGATTTCGATTCCTAAAGTTGGAGCAGGTCCATAATGTCAAATTTGACTTGCAAATTTTAACGTCAATCGGACATGAATCGATATGTTTCGGTATCGGTTGCGGAAGTTTGAAGTTTCAAGTTCATTGATTTTGATTTAAGGTATGATTCATCGTTTTGATGTTCTTATATGTGTTTGAGGCCTCAAGTAGGTCCGTGTTATGATATGAGACTTGTTGGTATGTTCGAAGAGGGTAATAAGGGGCTCGGGTGAGTTTTGGATAGGTTTGGGTCGCGTTGCACTCGTCTTTTTATGTTTCGACATTGTTTTTCAAGCATAAATGATACTACTATTTTTATTGAAGCATTAGATTCGTATTGTAATTACGGAGCCATAGCAAAAAGAATCATTGAATTTGGACATTGTATGAGGATTTTATGGTCATTTTACTAAGAATTGGGTTGCTAGATTTTTCAAATTAATTACGAAATTGCCACTAAATTCGTGTTTAAAAATCTGTACTATTTTCAAATATTAAAACCAACTTATCTCCTTCAATATAAGGTCAAATGGAGTGATTAAAGAGCATAACTTGACTAAAATTTCACAAGAAATCAATTAGTGGTATCATAAGCAAGTTTTGGGTTGTTTGGCATGAGAATCGAGGTACAAAAATATATAAAATAAGGGTTTGTTCATTTGGTCATATTTTAAGTTAGGAGCTCAGATTTTGGAGATTTTAGAGGCAATTTTCACCATACCTATTGGGGTAAGTGTTCTTTACTCGGTTTTGATTATATTTCATGAACCCATCTTCGTTTTTGGTATTTGATTGATAATTTCAAGGTGAAATTTGGGGGGGGGGGGGGTTCCTAAAGTTTCATAAAGTAAACTTTTATGTTTTTAACATCGATTCGAAGTCGGAATTAAATAAAACTAGTATGGTTGGGCTCATAATTGAATGGGTTGTCAGATTTTGTGAGTTTTTTGGGTTCTGAGATGCGGGCCTAGGTTGGGTTTTTGGCCTATTTTGGGTTTTTGATTAAAGATTCGATCTTTTTCAATTGGGATCAGTTGCTTTAGCATTTTTTGATGTATTTGAGTTAATTTTTGGTTAGTTTCGAGCTGTCGGAGGTCGGAACGTGCGAGAAGGCATTATTGGAGCATCGTTTGGCTTGCCCAATATTGGAATTAGCTTGTTTAAGGTAAGCAATGATTGTAAATTTGGTCCTGAGAGTATCAAAACCCCGGATTTCACATTGCTTTACTATCTTAAGGTGACGCACATGCTAGGTGACTGGCGTATACGCATGCACCGCTGGGGATTATTACTTGGCCCGTCCCGTAGCAACTATAAAGTTGCATATTTGACTTTAATTATATGATACTTATGTGTTTTAGAAAGAATTTCCTATAAATTGGGATGAATGTCATATTTGGGCGCCAAAGCTGTTTGGACCCTTAGAAGCACCCTTTTTTTACTGATAGCCTGAGTGGCTTGAGAGGTTTCTGACTAAGTGAGGCCGAGGGCCTGTGTTGTGAGGATATTATGGGATTGGGCTGCACGCCGCAGGATGTTCTTGATCTATGTTTCCCGAGGGGTTATATACGAGTGAGTTTTACCTGAGGGGCTGTTTATGTTTTCATCATTTTTACTCAATGTTTCATCACTTCATTGAAAACTGTTAAAAGATGTTTTAAATGGTTATACTAAAACTGGATTTAAATGAGCTAAGTTGATTCAAAACCTTGATTTTAAAAGCCTACTGTATTTTATTGAGATTTCATGATATGAATGTATATGTTTTATTGCTCGTCACTACTACTTGGTCTCTATTTACTTTTATTACTTACTGAGTTGGCGTACTCATATTACTCCCTGCACCTTGTGTACAAATCCAGATTTTTCTGAACCCGGTAACGGGTGTTGATTACTCAGTGGCAGGTCCATCGGAGTTAGTAAGGTAGCTGTATGGTGATCTCAACCCTGCTTTTTTCCCTCCTTATCCTTCCTTAGTTGTATTCAGTTATTTCTAGGCTATGTTAGTCTTGATGTTTTCACACGGTTGTAGTAGATGCTCATGACTAGTGACACCCTGATATCGGGCTTTCCTTACGCACAGTTGTTTTGATTTAAAATTTTTATGCAGGTTTATTGTTAAATAGCTTTGATTTTGTCTTAAAAATGAAAATATTGATTGGTTTTGTTAATTGTCGGCTTTCCTAGTACCACGTTAGGGGCCATCAAAATAGGGTTAGTTTTGGGTCTTGACAAGTTGGTATCAGAGCCTAGATTACATATGTCTCACAAGTCACGAACAGGTTTAGTAGAGTCTCGCGGATCGGTACGGAGATGTCTGTACTTATCTTCGAGAGGATGCATAACCTTTAGGAAATCCCACATTCTTGAATTCTTATAGTGCAACATTGATTTAGCTTGAAAGATAACTCTTGAAATTCCTTCCACGTGTTCGTATGTGCGCTTGAGCACTTGGTATCAGTTGTGCATTGATGACTTGTGATTCCCTGAATGAGAGGTAAAGTATGATTTGTATGTTGATGTTGGTCCTGTCTGGAGGACTTGGGGCCGGGCTTTGCCTGTAGCTTGAGCACTGAGGTGTTGATTATGTGAGTGTGTGCTTTTGGTTTTATATGTTCGATAGTGTCCCTATTAGTAGAAGTGATGGATGGATGGCTACGTGATGAGTATGATGTGACTGTGAGATGTGTTCATATGATTTGGATGTGACGAGGAGGGCCTACTTGATGGTAGAAAGAACTATTTGGTGCTTGATTTCCATTTTGATTTGATGTATAGCCCCGAGTTATGGGTGTGTTGAAGGATCTTTTCATGTTATTTAGTTGGGGAATAAAGTATATTTCATATCATTATATGAGTTCAGACACAAGAAGATTAAATGATTGCGTGATTTTTACGATGGTGGAAAGGTATAAAGAGATGTTAGTTTGAGACGAAGCAGGTGGGTTATCTCCTGCAGGGTGTCCTAAGGGCGTGTGATCCCTATGTTGTTTTGTAGCGATTCCTCCTTTATCGGTGAATTATATGTGCTGCAGATTGAGTTTGGATCACGTATGAAAATTTTTTGACTGTTACGAGGGTGAATACGAGATTTACATATGATTTGAAGTACTAGATGGTTTGTGTTGCACGAGCTCATGAAGGATTTAGTTCAATATCATTGTGGTATTATGGTAGTAATTGAGTATGTGCATTGTGAGTTTTTGTGTGCTTTGATCTATGGCTTTGAGCCAAGTGGGGTAGTCTGTTATTGACAATTTGATTTCACGGCTATATTTCGTATTAGTTTTAATTTAAAGTATATTGGTAAATCAGTTATAACTTGCAGAGGTTGAGATCAAGGATGACTCGAGTAAAGGGAATTTCTGGATACGAATTGTATTAGGATTTATTAGTATATGGGAATCATGGAATGATTTGAGTTGTTATTGGTAAAGGATGTAATGTGCGTGGAGAAAAAAATTATCTAGTTGCGTTAAGGTGGGGTTACATCCTTGGGTGTTGGAGTACTAATAGGGGTAAGGTCGATCGGCCCATTTGATCAATCTAACTGAGATTTGAGCAGAGTGGATAACTCTCGAGAACGGTTCTAATGAATTCAAGATTTATATATGGCAATTGAGAATTTTTACTCGTTCGTATGTGGGTAGAAGCTGAGAGTTACATTGGATGGTGTCTAGGCTCACAGTATTTCTACATTGTTGTGGATTCTATATTTCATTATCAGGAAAGTAAGATGAACAACTTTAAATTCATAGAAGGTCTCTTCGGAGTGGGTATCTGGATTATGGTACTTTTGTGGGTGCTTAAGAGACCATTCAGTGGCTTAAGAGCCTTAAGGTCTCATGTGGTGAGTCTGGTTTGAAGATTGAGGTATTATGGCAAGGAGAAGTATCAATGTGAATACAATTCAGAAGGAACTCGGATAGGTAGGACAATTTAGTAGTAGGTAGGATCGGCATGGTAATGGGTATGATTAGTTCTTTGGGTGCTTATGAGGTAATGAGTTCCTATAGGTGTTTCGAGGCAATGCTCTTGAGTTTTGGTGACCTTCGTAGCTTGGTTTGGTTAAAAGGATTCAGTCCTGATGGTTGGGATTTGAGAAAATGGGATTCGGAGAGTTCTTGATGGTTTCTAACACGGTTAGAGAGGTATATCTTCTACTAGCGTGATGAACATGTGATGTATAGTGATCTTCTCCTAGATGGGGTAAAATGGAAAGTTCTTGGCTAGTTGAGTATGTAGTTGCTTGTAACTCGGAGTGGATTATAAAGTTCTCATATTTATCATGGGATGGCATGGTATATGCGGCATGTTGTGTAAGGTTGAGTTCTGAAAGGAAGGTCATAAATTCTTAGGCAACATGGACAGTTTCTGATTTCTAGGAAAATGATATTACTAATTATATGGCTTGATGGGAGTATACATTTCAGAAAGGGCGATGTGTGGGAGTTATGGATACTTCATTGGTATTACGGCACTCTCTTGTTTGATTGACTGCTAGAGTTCAACTTTTTCTTTTTTGGAACAGAAGAATTTTAGAAGTATTCTTCGTGGGGTGACTGTGTAATTTGAGAAATATGGGCGTTCAAGTGGTGGAGTTGAGATTAGAGATGGTGATTCGAATATTCTATGGATTCAGAGACTGGGAGTTCTCTTGAGTAGATTGCTTTGTGGTTATGGACCGTAAAACATAGCGAAGGTTAGTTAGAGGTTAGTATGTATTGTGATTCATTCATTGTAAACTTTTGGAGGGTTATTTATCTATCATGGGGGACCAGAGCTGATTTGGGTTTCATTGGTAGGCCCAGGATGGAGGTGTGTTCTATACCGGGTCGGATTTGTTGACTCTGAACTACTATTGTTGAGGGATGTTCCATGCAATTTTTGTTGAGCTTATTCGTGTTCTGGAAATCTTCTATGTTATGATTTGTTGATTATATGCATATATGGTGCGGTTCTACTTGGTCTTATAGCGGAATTTGAGCGAGAAGAGTGTTGGGTATTGCTTGGTGGATGGCGTATTGGTGATGCTCTTTCGGGTTTTGTTAAGGTGTTATGTCATTTGCTTCTCTGTGGTTATGGTAATGCACTTTGAGTACTTGGTGTCGTTGCGCGTGGTTATTGATTTTGAGAAAGGTAGTTTGAGGTATATGCCATGGATTAGTGTTTGGATGGGGCACACATTGCAACGAAATTATGTTGAGGTATAAACCTTTATGTTAGATTCGTATGATGGTCCTACAAGGTATGATGGATTTTGAGTATTTTGTTGTGTCAGTACTTGTTAAGCTTGCAGGACATTCCTCTCGTTTGAGTAAGTTTTTTCATGATTTGATTACATTTGGGATATTGCTACTAGGTGCACGAGTTGCACATGTTATGGATTTGGATTGTATTGATGTGTCAGGTCATCAGAGTGGTCGTATTGGATGAGATGAGGTTATTGGACCTAGAATGGATAATATCAGAATTAGTACAACATGGCTGGAAGGATAATATCAGAAGTCGACTTCAAAATTTGTTGTAGTTCCTGTCGGAGAAGAGGGAGCTCCATGACTTGTTGATCTAACGAATGGTTATGAGTTTCTATGTGTTTCTTTCATCATTGGCAGTATATTAAGTGTTTAAATGAGGCTTTGTTTGTTAAGAAATGTATTGACGGTATTGGGTTGTTTTGAGCAGCTACTGTGATTAGGATTTATCGCTATGAGTTTTTGAGTTATGTGGTATATCATGTGATTACATCTTGGGTTACGGATATGGTTTTATACAGCTTGTTTGGACTTATACAGCGTGTAGATGCGAGGTTCTGATCTTATAAAAAAATTCAAAATGTTGGAAATAGGGCCCTAAGACATATGGACTAGGTTGGATTAAGAAATTCCAGTCATGCTGTGTTATCAAACTTATATGGGATAGGGTAACGTGCGATCATCCCCGGGTATGTGCACAGTTAGATTATACAACGAGTTGATGGCTTTTGGAACAACTCTAGGCACGTTCGAGGATGAACGTATGTTTAAGTGAGGGAGAATGTAACGACCCAACCGGTCATTTTGAGAAATTGCACTTTGTTCGATTGTTTGTGGGCATGAGTAGCTCCGTAGGAAGTATTATGACTTATGTGAATCGTCGATTTTGGTTTTCAGGTTATTCAGAATTGATTTGGAAGAATGATTCTCACCTAGAAGCTTTAAATTTGAAAGGTTTGACCAAGTTTTGACTTTTTAGAATTTGACCTCGGATTAATTTCTGATCTGATAGCTCTGTTGGGTGATTTTGGATTTAGGAGCGTGTCTTGATTGTGATTTAGAGGTCCGTTGTAGAATTTTGCTTGAAATAGCAAAATTTGGAATTTTAGAAAGTTTGATCGGGAGTGAACTATTTGATATCGGGATCGGATTCTGACTCCAGAAATTGAAGAAGGTCCATAATGTTAAATGTGATTTGCGTGCAAATTTTCAGGTCAATCGGACATGATCTGATATGTTTCGGCATCGGTTATGGAAGTTTGAAGTTTTAAGTTCATTGATTTCGATTTGAGGTGTGATTCACCATTTTGATGTTGTTATGTGTGTTTTGAGGCCTCAAGTAGGTCCGTGTTATGATGTGAGACTTGTTGGTATGTTCGAACAATGTACAAAGGGGCTCGGGTGAGTTTCGAATAGGTTTGGGTTGTATTGCGCTCGTTTTTTTATGTCTCGACGTCATTTTGGGGTTCTTAAGAGAGCATTCAACGGCTTATGAGCCTTAGAGTAGTGTGGTTTATGTTAGGGTCTCGCGTGGTGAGTCTAGCTTAAGGATTAAGGTATTATGGCAAGGAGAAGTATTAATGTGAATGCAATTCATAAGGAACTCGGATAGATAGGAAAACTTGGAAGTAGGTTAGATCGGCATGGTAATGGGTATGATTAGTTCTTTGGGTGTTTATGAGGTAATGCGTTCCTACAGGTGTTTTGAGGCAATGCTATTGAGTTTTGGTGACTTGCGAAGCTTATATGTGTTAGAAGGATTCAGTCCTAACGGTTGGGATTTGAGCAAATGGGATTCGAAGAGTTCTTGATGGTTTCTACCACGGTTAGAGAGGTATATCTTTTACTGGCGTGAGGAGCATGTGATGTGTAGTGATCTTCTCCTAGATGGGGTCAAATGGAAAGTTCTTGGCTAGTTGAGTACGTTGTTGCTTGTGACTCGGAGTGGATTATGAAGTTCTCATATTTATCATGGGATGGAATGGTATATGCGGTATGTTGTATAAGGTTAAGATTTGCATCTGTAAGCTCACAGTTCAGTTCTGAAAGGAAGGTCATAAACTCTTAGGCAACATGGACAGTTTCTGATGCCTAGGTAAATGATATTACAAATTGGTATGGCTTGATGAGAGTATACATTTCAAAAAGGGCGATGTGTGGGAGCTATGGACATTTTATTGGTATTGTGGCACTCTCTTCTTTGATCGAGTGATGGAGTTCAAATTTTGCTTTTTGGTACCGAAGAATTTTAGAAGTATTCCTTGTGGGGTGACTATGTAATTTGAGAAGTGTGGGCATTCAAGCGGTGGAGTTGAGATCAGAGATGGTGAATCATATGTTCTATGGATTTAGAGACTAGGAGTTCTCGTGAGTAGATTGTTTCATGGTTATGGACTGTAAAACAAGGCCAAGTTTAGTTAGAGGCTAGTGTGTGTTGTGATTCAATAATTGTAGACTTTCGAAAGGTTATTTATCTATCGTGGGGGACCAGAGCTAATTTGGGGTTCATTGGTAGGCCCAATATGGAGGTGTGTTTTGTACCAGGTCGGGTTTGTTGACTCTGAACTGCTTTTGTTGAGGGATGTTCCATTCGATTATTGTTGAGCGTATTCGTGTTCTGGAGTGATCTATGGGCTACTCTTCTATGCTACGAGGGGTTATGATTTGTTGTTTATATGCACATATGGTGCGGTTCTATTAGGGTCCTATAGCGGAATTTGAGCGGGAAGAACATTGGCTATTGCTTGGTGGATAGCTTACTGGTGATGCTCTTTCAGGTTTCGTGTGGTGTTATGTCATTTTCTTCTCCGTGGTTATGGTAATGCACTTTGAGTACTAGATGTTATTGCGCGTGGTTATTGATTTTGAGAAAGGTGTCTTGAGGTATATGCCATGGATTAGTGTTTGGATGGGGCACACATTGGAGCAAAGTTATGTTGAGGTATAAACATTTGTGTTATATTTGTGTGATGGTCATACGGGGTGAGATGGATTTTCAGTATTTCATTGTGGCAGTACTTGTTAAGCTTGCGAGACATTCTTCTTGTTTGAGTCATTTTTCTCATGATTTGGTTACATTTGTGATATTGCTATTGGGTGCACGAGTTGCACAGGTTATGAATTTAGATTGTATTGATGTGTC
>MU664792.1:16496-33620 GCA_026770625.1 Nicotiana glauca
GGGGTGTGATGGATTTTCAGTATTTCATTGTGGCAGTACTTGTTAAGCATGCGAGACATTCTTCTTGTTTGAGTCATTTTTCTCATGATTTGGTTACATTTGTGATATTGCTATTGGGTGCACGAGTTGCACAGGTTATGAATTTAGATTGTATTGATGTGTCATGTCATCAGAGTAGTTATGTTGGATGAGATGAGTACATGCAACTATCCTAGAATGGATACTATTAGAATTGGTTATAGCATGGCTGGAAGGATACTATCAAAAGTCGACTTAGAACTCTGCTATAGTTCCTATCATAGAAGATGGAGCACCATGACTTATTGAACTGACAAATGGTTTTGAGTTTCTGCACGTTTTCTTCCATCATTGGTAGTATATGAAAGTGTTAGAACGAGTCTTTGTTTGTTAAGAGGTGAATTACCGGTATTGGGTTGTTTTGAGCAGCTATTGTGATTAGGAGTTATCGCCATGAGTGTTTGAGTTATGCGTTATATCATGTGATTACATCTTGGGTTACGGATATGGTTTGATACAACTTTTTCGAACTTATGCAGTGTAGATGCGAGGTTCTGATCTTATAGAAAATTCCAGATGTTAGAAATTGGGCCCTAAGACTTATGGACTAGGTTCGATTACGAAATTTCAGTCATGTTGTGTTATCAGACCTATATGGGATAGGGTAACGTAGGATCATCCCCGGGTATGTGCATAGTGAGATTATATAGCGAGTTGATGGATTTTGGGACAACTCTGGGCACGTTCAAGGACAAACATATGTTTAAGTGGGGGAGGATGTAACAACCCGATCAGTCATTTTGATCAATTGTACTTCGCTCAGTTGTTTGAGGGCATGAGTAGCTCCGTAGGAAGTATTATGACTTATGTGAATCGTCGGTTTTGGTTTTCAGGGTATTCAGAATTGATTTTGAAGAATGATTCTCATCTAGAAGCTTTAAAGTTGAAAGGCCTGACCAAGTTTTGACTTTTTAGAATTTGACCTTGGATTGGATTTTTGATTGTTCTGATAGCTCCGTTGGGTGATTTTGGACTTAGCTGCGCGTCCGAATTGTGATTTGGAGGTCCGTAGTAGAATTTGGCTTGAAATAACGAAAGTTGGAATTTTAGAAATTTGACTGGGAGTGGACTTTTTGATATCGGGATCGGATTTCGATTCCGAAAGTTGGGGCAGGTCCATAATGTCAAATGTGACTTGCGTGCAAATTTAAGATCAATTGGACACAATTTGATATGTTTCAGCATCGGTGTGGAAGTTTGAAGTTTCAAGTTTATTGATTTTGAATTGAGGTGTGATTCGTCGTTTCGATTTTTTATGTGTGTTTTGAGGCCTCAAGTAGGTTCGTGTTATGATATGAGACCTGTTGGTATGTGCGAATAGGGTACCAAGGGGCTCGGGTTAGTTTTGGATAGGTTTGGGTTGTGTTGCGCTCGTTTTTTTATGTTTCAACATTGTTTTTCAAGCATAAATGGTACTACATTAAGCAAATGAGCTCGGATTTCTGGTTTTATTGAAGAATTAGATCTGTATTGTAATTACAGAGCCATAGCAAAATGAGTCGTTGAATTTGGACATCGTATGAGGATTTTATGGTCATTTTACTAATAATTGGGTTGCTAGATTTTTCAGATTAATTATGAAATTGCTACTAGATTCATATTTAAAAATCTACACTATTTTCAAATATTAAAACTAACATATATCCTTCATTATAAGGTCAAATGGAGTGATTTAAGAGCCTAACTTGATTAACATTTCACAAGGAATCCATCGGTAGCATCAAAAGCGAATTTTGGGGTCGTTTGGAATGAGAATCGAGGAAGAAAAATATATAAAATAAGGGTTTGTTCGTTTGGTTATGTTTTGAATTGGGGAGCTTGAATTTGGGAGATTTTGGAGGCGATTTTAACCATACCTATTGGGATAAGTTTTCTCTACTCGGTTTTGGTTATATTTCATGAATCCATCTTCGTTTTTGGAATTTGATTGATAATTTCAAAGTGCAACTTGGGGGGTTTTGCCTAAAGTTTCATAAAGTGAATTTTTAAGTTTTGAACATCGATTCGGAGTTGAAATTAGATGAAACTATTATGGTTGGACTTATAATTGAATAAGTTGTTGGATTTTATGAGTTTGTTGGTTCCGGGATGTGGGCCCGTGTTGGGATTTTTGGTCGATTTTGGGCTTTTGATTAAAGATTCGATCTTTTTCAATTGGGATTGGTTGCTTTAGCATTGTTTGATGTATTTGAGTTGTTTTTGGTTAGTTTTGAACCGTCGGAGGTCGAAACACGCAAGATGGCATTTTTGGAACATCACTTGGCTTGCTCGGTATTGGAATTGGCTTGTTTGAGGTAATTAATGATTGTAAATCTAGTCCTGAGGGTATGAAACCTCAGATTTCACATTGCTTTACTATTTTGAGGTAACACACATGCTAGGTGAAAGGCGGGTGGGCATGCACCGTTGGGGATTGTGACTTGGTCCATCCCGTAGCAACTATAAAGTTGCGTATTTGACTTAAATTATATGATACTTATGTATTTTAGAAAGAATTTCCTATAAATTAGACTTAATGCCATATTTGGGGGATTTTTGTTATTATCCTCTCACTATTTTTGATTTAAGATCTATACTCAGTTATGCTGTGTTTACTGATTTCATAACTCAGTCTTTATTAAACCCGTTTTGATGCATAAAATGATATGTTTGGCTGAACACCCTTTTTTACTGATAGCTCGAGTGGCTTGAGAGGTTTCTAACTGAGTGAGTTCGAGTCCTATGTTGTGACGATATTATGGGATTGGGCTTCGCGCCGCAGCATATTGTTATTGATTCATGATTTTTGTGACACCGCGGGCCTGATTTATTTATGCCACGAGATGGCATATTATGAGGCAGATGGCCTGATTGATTTATGCCACGAGGTGGCTTGTTATAGAGTTTGGGCTGTAGGAGCCCCTCCAGAGTCTGTACACCCTAGTGAGCGCGGGTACCTAGAAAGAGTGACAATATTTTTTTTCCCGAGGGGCTGTTCTTGATTCATATTTTACCCGAGGGGCTATTTACGAGCAATTGTAAGGTAATGCCCGATGGGCTATATATGAGTGACTATGAGATTTTCCTGAGGGGTTGTTCATGAGTGATGTTCGCCGAGGGGTTGTTCTTGATTTAAGTTGCTCGAGGGGATCTATACGAATGAGTTTTGCCTGAGGGGCTGTTTATGTTTTCATCATTTTTACTTAATGTTTCATCACTTCGTCGAGAACTGTTAAAATATGTTTTAAATGGTTTTACTGAAACTGGATTTAGATGATCTGAGTTGATTCAAAACCTTGATTTTAAAAGCTTGTTGTATTTTACTGAGATTTCATGATATGAACTATATATGTTTTATTGCTCGTCACTACTACTCTATCTCTATTTACTTTTATTACTTACTGAGTTGACGTGCTCACATTACTCCCAGCACCTTGTGTACAGATCCAGGTATTTCTCAACCCGGTTAATTACTCAGTGGCCGGTCTATCGGAGTTAGTAAGGTAGCTGCATGGCGATTGCAACCCTGCTTTTCTCCCTCCTTATCCTCCCTTAGTTGTATTCAATTATTTCCAGGATATGTTAGTCTTGATGTTGTCAGACGATTGTAGTAGATGCTCATGGCTAGTGACACCCCGATGTCGGGCTTTCTTTCCACACTATTGTTTTGATTTAAACTCTTTATGCAGGTTTTTTTTAAATAGCTTTGGATTTATCTTAAAAATGAAAATATTGATTGGTTTTGGTAGTATCTCAGCTTACCTAGTACCACGTTAGGAGCCATCACGACAGAGTTAGCTTTGAGACGCGATAAGTTGGTATCAGAGCCTAGGTTACATATGTCTCCTGAGTCATGAGCACATTTAGTGGAGTCTCGCGGATCAGTACAGAGACATTTGTACTTATCTTCGAGAGGCTACAAAACCTTTAGGAAATACCATATTCTTGAATTCTTATCATGTGAAATTGATTTATCTTGAAATATAATTGTTGAAATTCCTTTCACGCATTTGTATGCGGGCATGAGCACTCGGTATCAGTTGTTCATCGGTGGCTTGTGATTCCCTAAACGAGAGGCGAGATGTGATTTGTTTGTTGATATTGGGCCAATATGGAGGACTTAGGGTTGGGCTTTGCCTGTAGCTGGAGCATTGAGGTGTTGATTGTGTGAGCGCGTGCTTTTGGATTTATATGTTTGGTAGTGTGCCTATTAGTGGAAGTGATGGCTGGATGGCTACGTGATGAGTATGATGTGACTGCGAGATGTGTTCTATGATTTTGATGTGACGCGAAGGGTCTGTTTGAGGGTAGAAAGAGCTATTTGGTGCTTGATTTCCATCTTGATTTGATGTATAGTCCCGAGTTATGGGTGAGTTAAAAGATCTTTTCATGTTGTTTAGTTGGGGAATGAAGTAGATTTCATGTTGTTATATGAGTTCAGACTCAAGAAGATAAAGTGATTGTGTGATGTTTATGACGGTGGAAGGGTATAAAGAGATGTTAGTTTGAGACAAAGCAGGTGGGTTATATCCTACGGGGTGTCCTGAGGGTGTGTGATACCTATGCTATTTTGTAGTGAGTCCTTATTTGCCAGTAAATTATATATGCTGCAGATTGAGTTTGGATCGCGTATGAGAATTGTCTTGACTGTTACGAGGGTGAATGAGAGACTTACAGATGATTTGAAGTACTAGATGGTTTGTGTTGCACGAGCTTATGAAGGATTTAGTTCAATCTCACGATGGTATTAGGTGTTGGAGTGATAATAGGGCTAAGGTCGATCAGCCCATTTGTTCAGTCTAACTGAGATTTGAGCAGAGTGGATAACTCTCGAGAATGGTTCTAATGAATTCAAGAGTTATATGTGGAAATTGGGAATTTTTGCAGGTTCGTATGTGGCTAGAAGATGAGAGTTACATTGGATGGTGTCGCTCGCAGTATTTTTACATCATTGTGGATTCTACATTTCAGTATCAGGAAAGTAAGATGAAAAACTTGAAATTCATAGAAGGTCTCTTCGGAGTAGGTTTCTCGATTGTGGTACATTTGGGGTTCTTAAGAGAGCATTCAACGGCTTATGAGCCTTAGAGTAGTGTGGTTTATGTTAGGGTCTCGCGTGGTGAGTCTAGCTTAAGGATTAAGGTATTATGGCAAGGAGAAGTATTAATGTGAATGCAATTCATAAGGAACTCGGATAGATAGGACAACTTGGAAGTAGGTTAGATCGGCATGGTAATGGGTATGATTAGTTCTTTGGGTGTTTATGAGTTAATGCGTTCCTACAGGTGTTTTGAGGCAATGCTATTAAGTTTTGGTGACTTGCGAAGCTTATATGTGTTAGAAGGATTCAGTCCTAACGGTTGGGATTTGAGCAAATGGGATTCGAAGAGTTCTTGATGGTTTCTACCACGGTTAGAGAGGTATATCTTTTACTGGCGTGAGGAGCATGTGATGTGTAGTGATCTTCTCCTAGATGGGGTCAAATGGAAAGTTCTTGGCTAGTTGAGTACGTTGTTGCTTGTGACTCGGAGTGGATTATGAAGTTCTCATATTTATCATGGGATGGAATGGTATATGCGGTATGTTGTATAAGGTTAAGATTTGCATCTGTAAGCTCACAGTTCAGTTCTGAAAGGAAGGTCATAAACTCTTAGGCAACATGGACAGTTTCTGATGCCTAGGTAAATGATATTACAAATTGGTATGGCTTGATGAGAGTATACATTTCAAAAAGGGCGATGTGTGGGAGCTATGGACATTTTATTGGTATTGTGGCACTCTCTTCTTTGATCGAGTGATGGAGTTCAAATTTTGCTTTTTGGTACCGAAGAATTTTAGAAGTATTCCTTGTGGGGTGACTATGTAATTTGAGAAGTGTGGGCATTCAAGCGGTGGAGTTGAGATCAGAGATGGTGAATCATATGTTCTATGGATTTAGAGACTAGGAGTTCTCGTGAGTAGATTGTTTCATGGTTATGGACTGTAAAACAAGGCCAAGTTTAGTTAGAGGCTAGTGTGTGTTGTGATTCAATAATTGTAGACTTTCGAAAGGTTATTTATCTATCGTGGGGGACCAGAGCTAATTTGGGGTTCATTGGTAGGCCCAATATGGAGGTGTGTTTTGTACCAGGTCGGGTTTGTTGACTCTGAACTGCTTTTGTTGAGGGATGTTCCATTCGATTATTGTTGAGCGTATTCGTGTTCTGGAGTGATCTATGGGCTACTCTTCTATGCTACGAGGGGTTATGATTTGTTGTTTATATGCACATATGGTGCGGTTCTATTAGGGTCCTATAGCGGAATTTAAGCAGGAAGAACATTGGGTATTGCTTGGTGGATAGCTTACTGGTGATGCTCTTTCAGGTTTTGTGTGGTGTTATGTCATTTGCTTTTCCGTGGTTATGGTAATGCACTTTGAGTACTAGATGTTATTGCGCGTGGTTATTGATTTTGAGAAAGGTGTCTTGAGGTATATGCCATGGATTAGTGTTTGGATGGGGCACATATTGGAGCAAAGTTATGTTGAGGTATAAACATTTGTGTTAGATTTGTGTGATGGTCATACGGGGTGTGATGGATTTTCAGTATTTCATTGTGGCAGTACTTGTTAAGCATGCGAGACATTCTTCTTGTTTGAGTCATTTTTCTCATGATTTGGTTACATTTGTGATATTGCTATTGGGTGCACGAGTTGCACAGGTTATGAATTTAGATTGTATTGATGTGTCATGTCATCAGAGTAGTTATGTTGGATGAGATGAGTACATGCAACTATCCTAGAATGGATACTATTAGAATTGGTTATAGCATGGCTGGAAGGATACTATCAAAAGTCGACTTAGAACTCTGCTATAGTTCCTATCATAGAAGATGGAGCACCATGACTTATTGAACTGACAAATGGTTTTGAGTTTCTGCACGTTTTCTTCCATCATTGGTAGTATATGAAAGTGTTAGAACGAGTCTTTGTTTGTTAAGAGGTGAATTACCGGTATTGGGTTGTTTTGAGCAGCTATTGTGATTAGGAGTTATCGCCATGAGTGTTTGAGTTATGCGTTATATCATGTGATTACATCTTGGGTTACGGATATGGTTTGATACAACTTTTTCGAACTTATGCAGTGTAGATGCGAGGTTATGATCTTATAGAAAATTCCAGATGTTAGAAATTGGGCCCTAAGACTTATGGACTAGGTTCGATTACCAAATTTCAGTCATGTTGTGTTATCAGACCTATATGGGATAGGGTAACGTAGGATCATCCCCGGGTATGTGCATAGTGAGATTATATAGCGAGTTGATGGATTTTGGGACAACTCTAGGCACGTTCAAGGACAAACATATGTTTAAGTGGGGGAGGATGTAACGACCCGATCAGTCATTTTGATCAATTGTACTTCGCTCAGTTGTTTGAGGGCATGAGTAGCTCCGTAGGAAGTATTATGACTTATGTGAATCGTCGGTTTTGGTTTTCAGGGTATTCAGAATTGATTTTGAAGAATGATTCTCATCTAGAAGCTTTAAAGTTGAAAGGCCTGACCAAGTTTTGACTTTTTAGAATTTGACCTTGGATTGGATTTTTGATTGTTCTGATAGCTCCGTTGGGTGATTTTGGACTTAGCAGCGCGTCCGAATTGTGATTTGGAGGTCCGTAGTAGAATTTGGCTTGAAATAACGAAAGTTGAAATTTTAGAAATTTGACTGGGAGTGGACTTTTTGATATCGGGATCGGATTTCGATTCCGAAAGTTGGGGCTGGTCCATAATGTCAAATGTGACTTGCGTGCAAATTTAAGATCAATTGGACACAATTTGATATGTTTCAACATCGGTTGTGGAAGTTTGAAGTTTCAAGTTTATTGATTTTGAATTGAGGTGTGATTCGTCGTTTCGATTTTTTATGTGTGTTTTGAGGCCTCAAGTAGGTTCGTGTTATGATATGAGACCTGTTGGTATGTGCGAACAGTGTACCAAGGGGCTCGGGTTAGTTTTGGATAGGTTTGAGTTGTGTTGCGCTCGTTTTTTTATGTTTCAACATTGTTTTTCAAGCATAAATGGTACTACATTAAGCAAATGAGCTCGGATTTCTGTTTTTATTGTAGCATTAGATCCGTATCGTAATTACGAAGCCACAGCTAAATTAATCATCGAATTTGGACATAGTATGAAGATTTTATTTTCATTTTACTAAGAATTGGGTTGCCAAATTTTTTTTCAGATTAATTACTTGCCACTGCGTTCGTATTTAAAAATCTGCACTATTTTCAAATATTAAAATCAACATATCTCCTTCAATATAAGGTCAAATGGAGTTATTCAAGAGCCTAAATTGACTAAAATTTCACAAAGAATCCATTGGAGAATCAAAAGCATGTCTCATGGTCGTTTGGTATGAGAATCGAGGCAGAATAGCTGGCAGAAAATATATAAAATAAGGCGTTCATTTGGTCTTTGAGTTGGGGAGCTCGGATTTGGAAGATTTTGGAGGCGATTTTCACTATACGTATTGGGGTAAGTGTTTTCTACTCGGTATTAGTTATATTTCATGAATCCATCTTCGTTTTTGGTATTTGATTGATAATTTCAAAGTGCAATTTGGGGTTTTTTGCCTAAAAATTCATGAAGTAAATTCTTAAGTTTTGAACATCGATTCAGAGTCTGAATTAGATGAAACTAGTATGGTTGGACTCATAATTGAATGGACTATCGGATTTTGTGAGTTTTTTTGGGTTTCGAGATGTGGGCTCGAGTTGGGGTTTTTTGCCGATTTTGGGCTTTTGATTAAAGAATTGATCTTTTTCAATTGGGAATGGTTGCTATAGCATTGTTTCATGTATTTGAGTTGTTTTTGATTAGTTTCGAGCCGTAGGAGATCAGAACGCGCGAGATGGCATTTTTGGAGCATTGCTTGGCTTGCTCGATATTGGAATTGGCTGTTTGTGGTAAGCAATGATTGTAAATCTAGTCCTGAGGGTATCAAAATCCCAGATTTCACATTGCTTTACTATTTTAAGGTGACACACATGCTAGGTGATGGGTGCGTGGGCTTGTACCATTGGGGATTGTGACTTGGTCCGTCCCGTAGCAACTATAAAGTTGTGTATTTGACTTAAATTATATGATACTTATGTGTTTTAGAAAGAATTTCCTATAAATTAGGTTGAATGCCATATTTCGGCCCAGTACCAAAGCTGTTTGGACCCTTATGGGCTTTGTCTTATTATCCTCTCACTATTTTTTATTTAAGATCTACTCTTAGTCATGCTGTGTTTACTGATTTCATAACTTAGCCTTTATCATTCTGTTTTGATGCATAAAATGATATTTTGGGTTGTGCGCCCTTTTTTACTGATAGCCCTAGTGGCTTGAGAGGTTTCTGACTGAGTGACGCCGAGGGCCTGTGTTGTGAGGATATTATGGGATTGGGTTGCACGCCACAGCATGTTATTATTGATTCATGATTTTTGTGAGGCCTCAGGTCTGATTGATTTAGGACACGAGGTGGCTTGTTATGAGGCCGAGGGCCTGATTTATTTATGCCACGAGGTGGCTTGTTATAGCGCTTTGGCTATAGAAGACCCTCCGGAGTCTGTACACCCCTAGTGAGTGCGGGTACCCTGAGAGAGTGATATGATATTTTGCCCGATGAGGTGTTCTTGATTCATATTGTGCCCGAGAGGCTGTTTACGAGGAATTGTGAGGTGATGCCCGAGGGGCTGTATATGAGTGACTGTGAGGTTTGCCCGAGAGGCTGTTTATGATTTATTTTCTCCCGAGGGGCTGTTTACGAGTGACGTTCTCCAAGGGGCTGTTCTTGATTTATGTTGCCCGATGGGCTATATACGAGTGAGTTTCGCCTAAGGGGCTGTTTTTGTTTTCATCATTTTTACTCAATGTTTCATCACTTTGTTGAAAACTATTAAAAGATGTTTTAAATGGTTTTACTGAAACTGGATTTAAATGAGCTGAGTTGATTCAAAACTTAGATTTTAAAAGCCTGATGTATTATTCTAAGATTTCATGATATGAACTGTATATGTTTTATTGATCGTCACTACTGCTCAGTCTCTATTTACTTTTATTACTTACTGAGTTGGCGTATTCACATTACTCCCTGCACCTTGTGTGCAGATCCAGGTATTTCTGAACCCGGTGGCGGGTGTTGATTACTCAGTGGCAGGTCCATGGGAGTAAGTAAGGTAGCGGCATGGAGATCAGAGCCCTGCTTTTCTCCCTCCTTATCCTTCCTTAGTTGTATTCAATTATTTTGTTAGTGAGGATGAGAATTCGAGAAAAAAGACTGAGCAGATGTGTCATGACCCTAAAACCGACCCGGTCGTGATGGTACCTATTGTGAAACTAGGCCAGCCGACATAAACCCAAATAAAACCAGAATCCCATAAAAGTCATTTTAAGTCATTAATTAACAAAATATCTCACAATATAAGTTTAAATAACCAGTGTGGAAGAAAATAACACAAGCCCGACATCAGGGTGTCACCAGTCATGAGCAACTACAAACCCCGTCTAAGTACAAGGCTAACATAGTCCAATAATGGAGATACTAAGACAGTCTTACTAAAGTTAGAAGGAGAAGTGCAGGGCTACGAACACCAATCAGCTACCTTGCCAACTCCGGAGACCTACTCGAAGACCGATCAACACTCACTGTCGTGCCCTGAATTTCCTGGATCTACACACAAGGTATAAGGAGCAATGTGAGTACGCCAGCCCAGTAAGTAGTAAAAGCAAAAGCAGCTAACCAGTAAGAAATAGATAATTTCATGTCATAACACTACAACAAATACAGTACATTTCCCAACAGTATAGAAATCATTTATATCATAAAAAAACTCAGTTTCAGTAAAATCCTTTTTCTTTAAAAACATTTTTCAATAGTTTCAAGCGAGGGGTAAAAATGATAGAAAACGTAAATATCCCATCGGGCAATACATGTACCCCCTCGGCAAAATATATCAATAGAACCAGCCCATCAGGCTACCTCACAATCACTCATAAATAGCCCCTCGGGAAACAACATAATTGTCACGATCCTAGTTCACCCTCCATGAATATGTCGTGATGGCACCTAGTTCCTACGACTTGGTAAGCCTAACAATGCAAAAATTTAACAACTTAACTTGCGGAATAAATAATTTGAACTGAACATATAAAATAACAATTGTATATAAGGCTGCTCGGCCTACACAACTATAAAGATAAGCGAAAGTCTACAACTCAATCTCAAAACCCGAAAACTCACGGGAACCACAGGCTAATAGAAACATAGTACGCTGCTCTAACTCCAGAATATCTAAACAACTGAGAGAAAGGAATAAACTAGATATTAAAGCTGGAATAGAATAGAGATTTTTGGTCTGCGGATGCGGCAGATATACCTCGAACTCTCCGTATAACTCCTCGCCTTAAGGATAGTGCACCTGAGTAGAGGTACCTGGATAATCTGCACATGAAAAAAAAACATACGTGGGAAGGGTATGAGTACACCACAGCGGTACTCAGTAAGTGTCAAGCCTAACCTCGGTTGGGTAGTGACGAGGAAAGTCAGGGCCCTACTGAGGTCAAACAACATAATATGAATTAACAATATAAAAACTGACAGTAATAATGAGTACAACAATGAGATAAGACAGGTCAGCAAGGCAAAAATAACTACACAAGAACAGAGTAAACACAGAGTAAATACAGCCCAATATCAATGATAACAACGAGGGTCTCCCAGGATACCGTCCTGTAGCCCTTTTCTAAACTGTCTGGTGGATCTCCCGGGATACCGTCCCGTAGTCCAACTCATGTACCAATCCTAAGGATCTCCCGGGATACCGTCCCATAATCCAACCATCAATGTGCAGGGGGATCTATCGGGAATCTAACCCGCAGCCCCAAAGTGAAAGTGCAGGGGAATCTATCGGGAATCTAACCCGCAGTCCCAAAGCAAAAATTTAGGGGGATCTACCGGGAATCGAACTCGTAGTCCCAAAGTAAACATGCAAGGGGGAGCTACCGGAATCCCACATCCGTAGTTCCAATGTAAATGCGCAATTACAACTAAAAGATACACATAAAAGAAGTACAAAAAGCAAGCAACAGGGAGTACTGGCCTAGCATGCTTCACGTAGTACAGTCAAGGCAACTTAAGCAATTAGGCAAGTTAAATCAACTAAACATGCTTCTCTAGTCTAGCACAGGTTATAATGGCAAGTAGAATAAAGCAAATATGAAAGAAAACTCAATCTCAGTATCTTAAGTAAGAAAAATCGTATTTTCAACAATTGGCTCAAGTACGCGCTCGTCACCTCGTGTACAAGGCACTCAAAATACCAAATAACAAATCCTAAGGGGGAAAAGTCCCCCACACAAGGTTAGACAAGCCACTTACCTCGAACCGGCTCAAAATCAACTAGAGATCACGCCTTTGCCATGAGTATCCGACTCCAAATGGCCAAAATCTATTCAATTCAATTACATATCGTAAATAACATCGCAAACAACTGATTTTACTATTTAATTCAAAGCTACAGCGTGAAATTAGGTAAAATAGCCAAAATGCCCTTCAGGACAACGTCTCAGAATCGAATAATTCTCACATTTTTAGAACACTCGTACTCTCACGAGTCTAACCATATAAAACTCTCCCAAATCGGATTAGATGAATTCGTGATTAGATTAGTGGGTTTTAAGCATAAGAGAGTAGAGAATCGTTACCCAGTGATTGCCTTCGAAAAACCTTTGAAATTTCCCCCAAATCCGAGCTCTCAAACTTGTATTTTGATAAAAATGGCAAAACCCTTTGTTTTTGAATGTTAAGTGTTGTCCAGGTATTTAAAGCATTGCAAACGCGTACGGAGTCTAGCATTCACGAAGAAGAAAAATAAATGCTACCAAAATGGCCTTCGCAAATGCATGGAAGGGACTGCGAATGCGAAGTCCTGGAACCACGAAACTACGCAAACGCGATAGACGGAATGCGAATTTGATGAAGGTAGACGTGAAGCTTCGCGAATGCGAAGGGCTGAACGCGAATGCGATGAAGAGATCGGTCCTCCTCCAGAATTACTCTACGCGAATGCGTGGAGGAGGATACAAATGCGAAGAAGGGGAAGGTCAAAGCTACGCGAACGCGAGAGTAAAGTCGCAAACGCGAAGAAGGATTTGGACCTGCAACTGCTGAAGCATTTTCTGCAACTTTTCAAAACTCCAAAATGCTTCGTTGAGCATCTGAAACACACTCGAGGCCCCCTGGGACCTCAACCAAGCCTACGTACATATCCCACAACATCATTGAAACTTGCACAAATCCTTAAACCACCTAAAACAACACCGGAAACTCGAATTAAACAAGGATTTGAGCCTAAGAACTTCAAATTTCATCAAACATGCTTTCGATCAAAAACCTAACCAAAACACGTCCGAGTGACCTGAAATTTTGCACACACATCCCAAATGACATGAAGGAGCTACTGCAACTTCCAGAATTCCAATCCGACCTCGGATCAAAAACTCACTATCGGATCGGAAACTTCAAAAATTCAAACTTCGGCATTTCAAGCCTAAATGAGCTACGGACTTCCAAATTACATTCCGAACACGCTCCCAACCACGAAATTACTTAACGAAGCTAACAGAACCATCAGATTTCCATTCCGGGGTCGTCTTCACACTGTTTTGACTACGGACCACTTTTCAACACTTAAGCTCTCATTTAGGGACTGAGTGTCCAAAACTCTCTGAAACTCAAAATTGAACGTCTCGGCAACCCAAAATAGCATAAATGAACTTAGGGAAAATAGTTAATAGGGATCGGGGCATTAATTCTTAAGAAGATCGGCCGGATCATCACAATAATCAAGATCATCCCCTCGGGCAATATCACATCACACACACTGGGTACTCGCGCTCACTAGGGGTGTTCAGAATCCGAAGGGGCTCCTAGTGCCCAAGCACTATCACAAGCCATCTTGTGACATAATAAATCAGACCCTCGGCCTCTCCTATATCACAATCACTAAAACATGCTACAACGCGCAACCCGATACTATAATATCCTCACAACACAGGCCCTCGGCCTCACTCAGTCAGAAATCTCTCAAGCCACTCGGGCTAACAATAAAACAGGATGCGTATCGAAAAAATATCATTTATGGTATCAAAACAGAGTAAATGAGACAAAGTTATGAAATCAGTAAAACATAGCATGACTGACTATGGTTATTAAATCAAACAGTGAGGAATTTCAGTAAATAAAAGTCTTAAGGGTCCAAACAGTTGGCACGAGGCCCAAACATGACATCCAGCCCAAAACATAGTAATACTTTCTAAAGCACAATAGTATCAAGTAGTTTTCAATCAAAAACGCGACTTAATAGTCGTACAGGTTGGACCAAGTCACAATCCCCAGTGGTTCACGACCCTACGCTCATCATCCAGCATATGCGTCACCTCAAAGTAGTGAAACAATGTAAAATTCGGGGTTTCATATCCCCAAGACAACATTTACAATCATTGCTTACCTTAAACCGGTCCAAACTCTAGCCCGCGATGCCATTGCCTCTTGACTCGGCCTCCAAATGCTCCAAATCTAACCAAAATCATTATCATACCATTAATATGTGCTAAAGGAAAAAAGCCCAAGCAAAAATAGTTAAATTAACCCAAAAATCCAAAAATTGGACAAACCCGACCCCCGGGCCCATATCTCAGAATTCGATAAAAATCACATCACTGGAATCCTTATCTTCCCACGAGTCTATATATACCAAGAACATCAAAATCGGACCTCAAATGACCCCTCAAATACCCAATGAAATCTCTCCAATTTCAAGCCCTAATTCTCCAATTTTAGCCATTATTTCCAATAATTTCATGTCTAATCAGTTAGAAATCACATAGAATCGAGTATTGAGTTCAAAAATCTTACCTCTAAGCGTTACCCATTGAATCCCTCTTCAATTCCTATCAAAAAACTCTAAGATCGACTAAAAAATGGTGGAAATAAGCTGAAAATCGCGAAGATGGCCTTTTATACTTTCTGCCCAGGCGTCTCGCACCTACGGCTCCCTTTTTGTATCTACGGTCCGCTTCTGCGGTCAGAGTAACCACACCTGCTGTTTTCACTTAAGGGTCCAACTTCCGCATATGCAGTTAAAACCTCGCACATGCGGCCCTATAGGTTCGCTAGAAGCTCTGCACCTGCGATCAAGCTCCAATTGACCAAAACCGCTTCTGCAACCTCCCTCATACATCTGTGACATCGCACCTGTGGCCCCCAATCCGCAGGTGCGGTTATGACAGGAACAACAACTGAAGCTGCTCAATTAAAATTCCAATCTTCCCGTCAACCTTCGCATTCATCCCGAGGCCCCCGGGACCACAAACAAAAATATGACTAAGTCACATATCATCATTCAAACTCATGCCAACCCTCGGAATACTCAAAACAATGCCGAAACACCAAATCACCCTCGGATTCAAGCCTAAGGATTTTAAACCTTCTGAATTCCACAAACGATCAAAAAGCCTATCATACCTCCTCCGAATATCTTAAAATTTTGCATACACGTCAAAAATTACACAGCGGACCTACCCTAGTTTTTGAAATTCCTTTTTGACCTCGATATCAAAATTTCCACAAAAATGATAGAACTCCAATTTCGCCAATTCAAGCTTAAATTTAACACGAACCTCCAAATTACATTCTTATCACTCTCCTAAGTCCCAAATAACCTAACGAAGCTATCCGACCCATAAAAACCAAGTTCCACGATCATTTACTCACAAGTCAACTTCTTGTTGACTTTTTCAATTAAAGCTTCCAAATAAGAGACTAAGTGTCTTATTTCATTCCATGACCATTCCGAACATCGAACAACCAACACGATATGATAAAAATATAGATGAAAAACATATAAGGAAACGAAAATAGGGGAAACCCAGCGGTAACTCATGAAACGACCGGCCAGGTCGTTACAAGATGCAAGAAAAGTTCAAAAAGTATTAGGGTGAGCCTGATTTTTATTGCTTCCATCTTGGATCCACGTAACATATTTGAATATATAGAGGGGCAATTGAAGAAATTTTTGGGGAGTAAAAAGGGAAGAAGTTAAATGTTGAGGTGTATGCTTATATGAATTCTTTGTTTGGAGAGTATCTAAAATCGTATTCAACTGGATCTTGTCCTCAATCTCCATCAAGTTCTACTCCATCTAATAACACATCTAATACATCTAGTAGGGATGTTATAAATGCATCATTAATAAGGACGAAGCTTCAATTGAAGAAGCAAAAGGAAGACAATGGAAGCGGGGGTGCTAAATCGGAGTTGGATAAATACATTAGTGAAGAACAAGAGCCTTTTAGTTAAGAATTTGATATATTAAGTTGGTGGAAAACTCATGCTCCTAGATTTTCTGTTCTTTCAGAGTTGGCTCGTGATGTGTTGGCCATTACAATTTGTAGTGTGGCGTCGCAATGTGCTTTTAGCACCGGTAGACGTATTCTTGATTCATTTAGGAGTTTATTGACTCCTAAATGTGTGCAAGCTCTTGTTTGTGTTCTGTAGACATGTGATTATTGATCCTCCCCAAGATTTTTTATATTTTAGCATGTAAATATTTAATCTAGGCCTAGTATCGATATTTCAACTAATTTTGACTCGTTTACTTTATTTTATTATAAGAAAATAAAAATTACAAAAAAAATAGTTTCATTAATATTTTGTAGTCATTTTTAATCTTGAGAAATACCAAAAATAGTTGTGTTTTAATGGTCAGTCTTATTTTAATAGTTATTTTACTTAAGTAAGATTAATTAATAAATAAAATCGTATTTTTAGTCTCGTTCGCGGGGAAAGAATAAAATTTGGGCTCAAACGACCAATTTTTAGGCCTAATTTTCGGATCTAGCCCATAATTCCCAAACCTATAATTCCTGGGGCCATACCTCATGACCTAAAAATAAACCCTACAAAGACCCAAGGCTCTAAGACCTAGAGATAGAGCCATCAACCGAAGGACATAATACAAAGGAACCCCCCCCCCCCCCCCCCCCC
>MU664792.1:39928-60519 GCA_026770625.1 Nicotiana glauca
GAATCCGCAAAAAATCTCTAAGAGTATCATCATCCTCGATGTTAAACTCCGAATAATAAGCAAACCCACGCGGAGTCACTGAATACAAAAATCTACCGGTTACTTTGAAGTTAACCGAACGCCTCCTCTCACTCATTTTTTTACGTAACAACGATACCAATGTATCGTACTCCATATTAAGCGGCAATTTAACGTAACACTGTGGAGGTGAGCTGTACCTCACAGAGTTATTCTCCACCACAACCTTACCACCCCAATATAGAGAAACCCTTATTTTTTGCACTTCAGACATTGTAAAAAAGATTGATAAGAAAAAGAGAGAAGTTTATTGAATGAATGTTCATGAAAATCAAACGCCTATAAATAAGGCAAGTCCGAACTCGGGCCATAGAATTTTTCAAATGAATTCGCAATAAAATACTGCGTTTTATATTTTTCAATTATTGTTGTTGTGTTAGTTAAAATAATTAGGTGAGGCAAAAAATAAAGAGGTAATTCGCAGTAAATTAATGCGAATTGCTAATTCGCAGTAATTTAATGCGAATTGCCTCTTTTATTTTGGCCTAGCACAAGTGCATAATAAAAATAATAATTTAAAGGTAATTCGCAGTAAATTACTGCAAATTACATTTTCAAATTTTTTTTTTTATGAATTCGCAGTAAATTACTGCGAATTACGTTAACGAAAAAAATTCCGTTAACCTATTTCGCAGTAAATTACTACAAAATAGGTATAAAAGTAACTTTTTTTTAGCATTAAAAAAGTAATTTGAATTCAATTTATTATCATTTCGGTTTCGGACTCAACAAAGAAACCCTAAGAACCAGAAGCTAGGGCCGTTTTTCTACAAATTTGGACTAACCTATACAAAAAAAAAATGAAAAATCTGAAGAATCATGGACTTGATTTCCTCACCCAATGGGTTGATTCTTCTTCTTTTTCTTGATCCCAAAACACCATAGCAGCACATCCCTCTAACCCAGTGAAAACAGACACTCACCGAACAAGCGGCGAACTCGCCTAAAAGCACCGCCCACCTAGCCCTATCTCCCAGCAACAGAACCAGCGACGCCACCAGCTTCGCCGGAAATTCGGCAACCTCCATTTCCGGACATCACTAGCCAACGCCCCATCCCTAAATCTCCTTCTTCTACCACAAAAGGCTGTCGCTTAAGCTCTGAAAACGAGCAACCGAAAGCCCGAACGAGACAGTGGATCTTTGGATTGATGCACTTACGAAAATCGCTGTTTTAATGTCTTGGATGTTCTCACGTTAAGATCAGTTCGTACTTCTCTGCTTGAGTCAATCCTCTGGTTTCAAAATAGATTTCGTGTGAGATCTGTTGGGAGCTGACGAGTTTGTCCCCGTTCGAAGGTTCACGGTGGGGTTCGCTTTTGCTGTTGCAATTCGAACTTGACTTGTAGTTGCTTGCAAATAAAACGAATTAAAGAAATATTGCTCAGGTCAATCCCTTCGCCTTTCAATCTCTGTTTCTATCTTCGAAATTTGATTGAATCTGGAAACTACTTGCTGTCGTTGTTGCATTTTGTGTCCAATTGTGTGTGTGTTGAATTTTTCCGGCGGAATCTCTTAAAACTTGAAGAAATATGAATTGTTTGAATCTATGTTTGGTGTAGCTAATGTGATAAGTCTATATTGGAATGTTAAATTAATCACGGTAAAATTGTATATTCCCTGTGTCTATTTAACTTTTTAAGTAGAAATGACATTATCTCCACCATTTCTGGTGCATCGAGTATTGTTCTTAGTTTAGCGTTGAGTATTCAAATATATGATGAATTTTATCACATGGAATTTATCTTGAGGTCATGTTTCTATTTGTATTTGATGACAAGGTTGTTTGATGATGACTTGGAGTGCGAGGCACTGGGCTTAGAGCCCGTTTGGCTTAGCTGATTTAGAGTAGCTGATAAGCACATGTGCTGAAAAACACTTTTAATTGCTGAAGCTGATTTAAAAAATAAGCAGTTACGTGTTTGGATAAAAGTGCTGAAATTAATAATAAGCAACTAAAAAATTGGGTATACAAAGAGTTTTGTTTAAAAAGAAGTATTTTAGGGATAAAATAGTAAATATTTTGGTCAAACCTAAAGTGCTTATAAGCTGAAATTTAATAAGTTGGGGGAGACCAACTTATGTCTTTTGGCTTATAAGCACTAACTTATAAGCACTTTGAATTTTATCAAACGCGTAGATAAGCCAAAAAGTGCTTATAAGCCAGTTTGACCAGCTTATAAGCTTAGCCAAACACCCTCTTATACTGTTTCTGTCCATTGTTTTGCTAGGGTATTAAAAACAGTAGTCAGCACATTTGAGAATTGCAATGTTGCATTGTTCTTCGAAGTGTTAAATATATGTATTTAGGAATCTTTTTGTGGGAATTCGACCAAGGTAATAAAAATTTACACCTCCAAGTACAACTCATGAATACTAATATCAGTATTCGCTTGGAAAGGAATAGCTTGTAATCTCTATTCATATTTCTTAAATGTTTACCGCAGCTCATATATTCTCTGGTTAAATTCTACTTATTCATTTTATTTTGTGTTTGTGTACTTCCTTTTTTCCTCTCCTCCATTCAAAGGTTGGCCATTTAGTTTGAAATGGATGTTAAAATTTGGTTGGTGTAATGACATAAGGAATCCGGCCGAGAAATTTTCTTTAATTTTCTTCTAATCAGTTAAACAAAGGGAAAGCGTGAGTTAAATAGCAAGTTAAATCTCGTTGAAGCACCCAGACCTGCTGTTAGTGCAAAAATGCTTTAGGCTTGATTAACAATAATAAAATCGTCACAGCTACGGGTACGGTTCTCGTGGTGTAGTTGTGATGCTTAATTTTAACTTAGTTTTAAAAATGAATATCCGTAGTTCACTTAATTGAATGCTTTTCTTTTAATAAAATTGAGTTGTGCCATCCAATCACCTAATCTATGGCCCTAGTGTAGAAAATGTCTTGAATTTTCGTAGTTTGCTTTAGGCGCATTAATTAAATAATTGTCATAGCTACGGGTACGGTTCCCGTGACGTAGTTGTGATGCTTAATTTCTAAAATTCGGGGGTACATTTATGAGACCCAGCCATAATTTAATCTTTTTAATAAAATAAATACGTTGTGGATTGTGGATACGGTTCGCGTGACATGACTCGCAAACGTGTAATCAATAATTAGTTGTATAACAATTGGATTATCAAAAGCGGTTCAAAAAGTTTTAAATGCACATAGGTCTCAAAGATGTTTTAAAATCAAATAAATAAGCCAATAATAACAGTTGAGTGACCGTGTTAAAATCACGGAATCTGGGAATGTTTAACACCTTCTCTCGAGTTAGCAGAATTCCTTATCCGGATTTATGTGTTCGCGGACTGTAAAACAGAGTCAATCTTTCCTCGATTCAGGATTTTAAACCGGTGAATTGGGATAACATAAATTATTCCAAGAGGCGACTCTGAATTTGAAATAAAATAATTTTGTTTCGATTGTCTCTTAAATTAGAAAAAAAACCCATTATACCCCTTCTGGGATAGTAAAAAGGAGGTGTTACATGTTCAAGATTGGCTTAGAGAAGAGAAGAGTCATATTAGTGTTGAAGGAGACTTGAAGTATCTTGAGGAACTCAATCTTGATCAGTTTTAATATTTTGTGTGTAGTTCAGTTTAAAATAATATATCATACTTGTTTATTTGTATGACATATTTGGTCGAATTATCTATAGATACGGAAAACAATGGAAGCACTATTACCGTTGTTTGAACTTTGATGTATAGTTGCAACTTGCAACATGAGTGGTAAGTTTAATACTCTATTTGTTTGGTGGTATACTTTTGTAGTTTTAGTTTACCATAATCAAAAAATAATATTGTCACGATCTGAATTTCCCCACCCTCGGGAGTCGTGATGGTGCCTACTCGTAGAAGCTAGGCAAGCCAAATTTACCTACTAATCGATTAAACACATGTTCTCTTTTAATAATTACAAACATTAAAATAAAAGCAACGAGATAAAAATCATAAGCGAAAGTCTCAATTTTAAATAGCTGAATAAAATACGGAATCCCAACATGTATCTCTACCCAAGAACTGGAGTCACATGCTCACGAACATCTAAGAAGTACTAAATATAAAGCCTAAAAGAAACATAAATCTGTTTGTCTCGAATACAAGGAGGCAATAGTTTAAAAAAGAGAATAAGAGAGAGACGCCGGGCCTGCGGACGCCTGCAAGGCTACCTCGGGTCTCACGAAACTGAAAAACTGCTCCCGTACTAATGTTGATGCTCGAAGCCTGGACCTGTGCAAAAATGCACAAAGTGTAGCATCAACACAACCGACCCCGTGTGCTGGTAAGTGTCTAGCTTAAACCCGGCGAAGTAGTGACGAGGCTAGAATGGACCACCACATAAACCTGTGCAATATATATATATATATATATATATATATATATATATATATATATATATAGCGGAATCGAAAATTCTAGGAAAGTAAACGATATGGGAGGAGGAGCATGTTGTGGGGAGATAACAATACTAATAGTAAATATGAAATAACAATCTAAGGACAACTTATAATTAATAGCGGACAAGGATCAAACACCCAAATAAATACACTTGTATCAATAATTGTTACGGCGCGCAACCCGATCCTAATGTATAGCAACATTGTTGCGGCGTGCAACTCGATCCATGTATATATCATTGTCGCGACGTGCAACCCGTTCCATATCATCATTGTATTGTTGCGGCGTATAACCCGACCCTCAAATATCTCAGTTGCGGCGTGCAACCCGACCTGTATCATTTAGGATTGTTGCGGCGGGCAACCCGACCCTTAAATATCTCTGTTGCGGCGTGCAACCCGACCCGTATCATTTAGGATTGTTGCGGCGGACAACCCGACCCTCAAATATCTCTGTTGCGGTGTGCAACCCGACCCATATCATTTAGGATTGTTGCGGAGGGAAACCCGACCCTCAAATATCTCTGTTTCGGCGTGCAACCCGACCAGTATCATTTAGTATTGTTGCGGCGGGCAACCCGATCCACATTTGTCATTGTGCCTCATCCAAACAACAATCACAAATAAGGGGGCAGGGGAGTAAATAAACAATAGTAAAAATCCCGGCAAGGGAACACACAACAAACAATTAAAACCCGGCAAGGGCACAACATCAATGAACTCAATATCCCGACAAGGGAGAAAAACCAACAAAATCAATAAAACGTCGTGGCAAGGGAATAACCAATAACTCTTTCTCGTTCTTTCATTTCTTACTCCACGATATCACTTGAGCCCAAGCTCCAAGGAATTTCTTATCTCATATACCATCACAATTTACATTTCTAAACCGAGCCAATGCTCCACGAAGTACCAAGATCATAATTTCTATCACAAAGCCTTTACCACATATAGAAATCATCAATTAGAAATGGAAGGCATAACAACAACCAACTATCCGCAATTAAGGACTCAAGGTCATGCTAGACACCAATGTATAGATACTCGTCACCATGCCTATACATCGTACTCGATCACTTAGCAAATAGCAAACAAGACTCAACTCATATTCCCTCAAGCTAGGGTTAAACCAAACACTTACCTCAACTTCCACGGCCAAAACAATCCACAACGACCGCTTTCCCTCTCGAATTCGGCTCCAACTCGGTCAAATCTATACAATAATATGTCCATAGTATCAATATGTGCTAAACAAATCAAACCCAATGCCTAATTATAGATTTTCAAGCTTTCTTTCCCAAAATTCCAAAATCGCCCCTGGACCTGCTTGGTCAAAATACGAGGTTCAGACCAAAATCAAATCTCCCATTCACCCACGAGCCCGACTATATAATTTGTTTTCAACTTCGACCCAAAAACGAGGTCTAAATCAAGAAATTATAGAAAACCCTAACTCTACCTATTTTCCCCAATTTTCACCCTAAACTACATGATTTAAGCTTATGAATTCAATAATTAATGATGGAAAATAAAGAAAACAAGTTGGATTTACTAACCCAAGTGGTCTTGAAGAAAAGGGGCTTCAATGGATGCCTAAGGACCTTGGAGAAGATGAAACTCGGGTGTTTTTGTGAATGGTCCGCGACTACACTGTTTTGGGAATTAAATATAACTAGACAAAATTTTCCCTTCGCGTTCGCGGGAAGGGGACCGCATTCGCGAAGGGTAGTTGGGCAGGGCTACGCGTTCACGCTTGGGAAGATGCGAACGCGAAGGAGAAAAACTGGGGGTCCAGGGAATTTTTCTATGCGAACGCGTGAAGGCTAATGCGAACGCGATGAAGAAGGTTGTAAGGCTACGCGTTCGCGATTGGGAAGATGCGAACGCGAAAAGGAAAAATATAGGGGTCCCAAACTTGGCTTACGTGAACGCGATATACTGTACGCGAACGGGATGAATGAAATTCTGAGGCTTTTCTGCAACTTTTCTAAGTTCAAAACCACCTCGAAACACCTCCGAATCACTCCCGAGCCCTCGGGGTTTCTAACCAAACACATACACTAACTCAACAACACCCTACAAACTTAATCATGCGATCAAATCACCAAAATAACATCAGAAACGAGGAATCAAACATCAAAGTCACTAATTTTTCTTCAAACTTCATAAACTTCCAATTTTAGAGATTCAAGTCCGAAACACGTTAAATGACGTCCGATTTCAACCAAACTTCATAGAAATATCTTAAAAAACATATAAGATCTATACCGGGCACCGAAACCAAAATACGAGCCCGATACCAACATGTTCTAATCAATTTTCATTTCCATTTTCCTTGAAAATTTCAGAAAAACAATTTCTTTTAAAAATTCATTTCTCGGGACCTCGAATTCGATTCCGGGCATACGCCCGAGTCCCATATTTTTCTACGGACCCTCCGGGACCGTCAAATCACGGGTCCGGGTTCGTTTACCCAGAATGTTGACCAAAGTTAACTTTACTCATTTAATAGCAATTTTTTTGTTGCATTTTTCACATAATTTCACATACAAGCTTTCCGGCTACTCGCCCGGACTGCGCATGCAAATCGAGGCAACTAAAAATGAGGTTTTCAAGGCCTCAGGAGCACGGAAAGAGAGAGAAAATAGGTGATGACCCTTTGGGTCGTCACATTCTCCACCTCTAAAATAACTGTTCGTCCTCGAACGGACAAAAGAAAGAAGTATGTGAGTCGGGAAATAGATGAGGATAACGGCTCTGCATATCAGACTCAGACTCCTAGGTCGATGCCTCAGGAGGCTGACCCATCCACTGAACACGAACAAAAGGAAAACTCTTGGATCTCAACTGACAAACTTGCCAGTGTAGACTAGCTACCGGCTCCTCCTCATAAGATAAATCCTTGTCCAACTGGACAGTGCTGAAATCTAACACGTGGGCTGGATCGCCGTGATACCTCCGAAGCATGGATACATGAAAAACTAGGTGCACGGCTGATAAGCTAGGCGGCAATGCAAGTCTATAAGCCACCCCTCCCACTCGATCAAGGATCTCAAATGGCCCAGTAAACCTAGGGGCTAAGCTTGCCCTTCTTCCCAAATCTCATAACGCCCATCATAGGCGACACTTGGAGCAAGACCCGCTCACCAATCATGAAAGCTACATCCCGAATCTTACGATATGCATAACTCTTTTGCCATGACTGAGCCGAACGAAGCCTGTGCTGAATGATCTTGACCTTGTCCAAGGCCTCTTGAACCAAATTCGTACATATCAACCGAGCCTCTCCCGGCTCAAACCACCCAATCGGAGACTGACACCGCCTACCATATAAAGCCTCATAAGGAGCCATCTAGATGCTCGACTGGTAGTTGTTGTTGTAGGCAAACTCCGCTAAAGGCAAGAACTGATCCCACGAACCTCCAAAGTCAATAACACAAGCCCGGAGCATATCCTCCAAAATTTGGATAGTCCGCTCGGACTGACCGTCTGTCTGAGAATGAAACGTTGTACTCAACTCCACCTGGGCATCTAACTCTCGCTGAATTGCTCCCTAGAAACGCGAGGTAAACTGCATACCCCGGTCCAAAATGATAGATACTGGCACACCCTGAAGGCGAACAATCTCCTGAGTATAGATCTCAGCTAACCTCTCGGATGAATAGGAGATTTCCATAGGAATGAAATGCGCGGACTTGGTCAGCCTATCCACAATGACCCAAACTGCATTGAACTTCTTCCGAGCCAACGGAAGTCCTGTAACGAAGTCCATAGTGATCCTTTCCCACTTCCACTCGGGAAGATCAATCCTCTGAAATAAACCACCAGGCCTCTGATGCTCGTACTTAACCTACTGAAGATTCAAACATCGAGCCACATATGCCACAATATCTTTCTTCATTCTACACCACCAATAATGCTGCCTCAGATCCTGATACGTCTTCGCGGCGCCTGGATGAATAGAGTACCGGGAGCTATGGGCCTCCTCTAAAATCAAATTTCGAAGTCCATCCACATTGAGCACGCAAACTCACCCCTGCAATCTCAAAACTCCATCCGCATCTAACTGTCGATCACAGATACGCTCCAATAACGAAGAACGAGCGACCATGCAAGCCAACACACGACTGGGCTCAGAAACGTCCAGTCTCACGAACTGATTGGCTAGGGCCTGAACATCCAAAGCAAGTGGCCTCTGACTGACTGGAATATAATCAAGACTGCCCATACTAGCTGACTTCCCACTCAAAGCATCGGCCACCATGTTGGCTTTCCCCGGATGATAAAAAATGGTGACATCATAATCTTTCAACAACTCCAACCATCTCCTCTGCCTCAAATTCAACTCCTTCTGCTTGAACAAGTATTGAAGACTCTTATGGTCAATGAACACCTTACATGCCACGCCGTACAAATAGTGCCTCCAAATCTTCAAGGCGTGAACAATAGTTGCCAACTCTAAATCATACACTGGATAGTTCTTCTCATGAATCTTCAACTACCTCGAAGCTTAGGCAATAACCTTGCCATCCTGCATCAACACTGCACCAAGCCCAACACGGGAAGCATCACAACAACAACAACAACAACAACCCAGTATAATCCCACTTAGTGGGTCTGGGAAGGGTAGTGTGTACGCAGACCTTACCCCTACCCTGGGGTAGAGAGACTGTTTCCAAATAGACCCCATGTATCCTTCCTTCCAAGAACTTCCCACCTTGTTTTTGGGGAGACTCGAACTCACAACCTCTCGGTTGGAAGTGGGGGTTTCTTACCATCAGAGCAACCCCTCTTGTCTCAGAAAACCAACACCAGTGTCGTAGTCAGAGCTGTCTTGAGCTTCTGTAAGCTCGCCTCACACTTAGCCGACCATCTGAACTGGGCACTCTTCTGGGTCAATCTGGTCATCGGGGCTGCAATAGATGAAAATTCCTCCACGAACCGTCGATAATAGCCTGCCAACCCCAAGAAACTCTGAATCTCCGTAGCTGATGCTGGTCTAGGCCAGTTCTTGACTGCCTCGATCTTCTTCAGGTCTACCTGAATACCCTTTGTTGATACAACGTGACCCAGAAATGCTACTGAACTCAGCCAAAACTCGCACTTGGAGAACTTGGCATATAACTGACTATCCCTTAGAGTCTGAAGAACCACTCTAAGGTGCTGCTCGTGCTCCTCCTGGCTGCGGGAGTATACCAAAATATCATCAATAAAGACTATCACGAACATGTCCAAATATGGCCTGAACACCCGGTTCATCAACTCCATGAATGCTGCTGGGGCATTGCTCAACCCAAATGACATGACCAAGAACTCATAATGCCTATACCGAGTACGGAAAGCTGTCTTAGGGACATCGGATGCCCTAATCCTCAACTGATGGTAGCCAGATATCAAGTCAATCTTGGAAAATACCCTGGCACCCTGGAGCCGGTCGAACAAATTATCAATACTTGGCAGTGGATACTTATTCTTCATCGTTACCTTGTTCAACTGCCGGTAATCTATGCACATCCTCATCGATCCATCCTTATTCTTGACAAATAACATTGGCGCGCCCCAAGGAGAAACACTAGGTCTAATAAAACCCTTCTCTAGCAAATCTTGCAACTGGTCCTTTAACTCCTTCAGCTCCAACGGGGCCAAACGATACGGCGGGATAGAAATGGGCTGCGTGCCTGGAGCCAGATCAATACAAAATTTAATATCCATGTCGGGCGGCATACCCGGTAAGTCTGAAGAGAAAACATCAGGGAACTCCCGAATGATTGGAACAGAATCAATAGAGGGGACCTCTGCGCTAGAGTCGCGAACATATGCCAAATAAGCTAAACACCCCTTCTCGACCATGCGTCGAGCCTTCAAATATGATATAACACTGCAGATGGCATGACCTGGGGTCCCTCTCCACTCCAAATGGGGCAAATCCGGTAAAGTTAAGGTCATAGTCTTGGCATGGCAATCCAAGATAGCATAATACGGGGACAACCAATCTATCTCCAATATGACATCGAAGTAGACCATGTCTAAGAGCAACAAAATTAATACAGGTCTCAGGACCCCCAAACACTACAACATAGGAACGATGAACTCGGCTGACCATAATAGGATCACCCACCGGTGTAGACACATAAACAAGAATACTCAATGCATCACTAGACATGATCGGATACGGTGCAAAACAAGACGACACATACAAATACGTAGACCCTGGGTCAAATAGTACTGAAGCATCTCTATCACAGACCAGAATAGTACCTGCAATGACAGCATCTGATGACTCAGCCTCTGGCCTGGCTGGAGGAGCATAACATCGGGGTTGGGACCCACCTCCCTGGATTGTATCCCTAGGTCGATCTATTGCTAGCTGACCTCCGCCCCTAGCGGTCTGTCTCCACCTCTATGGCCCCTACCTCCACCTCTAACACCTCTGCCACCACCTCTAGTTGGTTGGGCAGGCTGTGGAACCTCTGGTGCCTGAACCATAGCATGAGAACTCTGATACTGAGAGCTGCTATGAACTCGAGGGCAATATCTGACAATGTGCCTCGTGTCGCCACAAGCGTGGTAAGACCACGGCTGTTGCGGCTGAGCACCCCTCAACCTCGGGAAATCCCTCCTGATGTGACCATACTCACCACACTCATAACATCCACGCGAGTGCTGTAGCTGAGGAAATTGAGACTGACTTTGTCGACCTGAATGGCCACCTGAAGTACCATGAGTGACCTAGAGAGCTGACTGAAAGGGCCTAGGAGGATGGCCTCTACCATAAGAACCTTTACCTCCTGACGAGGTACCACTGAATCTGCCTACATGACGGGGCCTCTTATTCGACCCATGACCACCTCCTTGTGGCAGAACCACCTCAACTCTACGGACCACATTAGCCGCCTCCCGAAAAGTGATCTCACTCTCAGCCTAGGCCACTATACCCGGCTGACTTGCCACCGCTGGCTGAACCACTGGAAGCAAACTTGCTCGAATGACACCCTCTATGAGGCCTAATAATCGGACTAGAGCGTCCTGAAGAACTAGGGTGGCAATAATCCCTTCTTGGACCTGAGCTGGGCCCACCGGAACTGCTGGGGCTGGAACCTCCTCCTCAAACTCAACCTGAGGCTCCACCTCTGGGGCTACTGCACGGGGCTCGGGCTGCTGAGCGGTAGATGAGAAAGCGCGTGTTCTCGCCATCTGCGAAAGAACAGAGTAGAAATTCAATCGGTATTTGAGAAACAGAACCGCACGCAAGAAAGAAAAAATGAGAAGTTTTTCCTAACTCTATAGCATCTAAGGGATAAATACAGACGACTCTGTACCGATCCCTTAGACTCTACCAAGTTTGTCTGTAAGTTGTGAGACCTATGTAACCTAGAGCTCTGATACCAACTTGTCACGACCCGGATTTCCTCACCCTCGGGAGTCATGATGGTGCCTAATCGTAGAAGCTAGGCAAGCCAAATTTACCTACTGATCGATTAAACACACGTTCCCTTTTAATAATTACAAACATTAAAATAAAAGCAACGGGATAAAAATCATAAGCGGAAGTCTCAATTTTAAATAGCTGAATAAAATATGGAATCCCAACATGTATCTCTACCCAAGAACTAGAGTCACATGCTCACGAACATCTAAGTACTAAATACAAAGTCTGAAATAAACATAAATCTATTTGTCTCGAATACAAGGAGGCAACAATCTAAAAGAGAGAATAAGAGAGAGACGACGGGCCTGCGGACGCCTGCAAGGCTACCTCGGGTCTCACGATACTGAAAACTTGCTCCCGTACTAATGTTGCTGATCGAAACCTGGACCTATGAAAAAATGCACAGAGTGTAGCATCAGCACAACCGACCCCATGTGCTGGTAAGTGTCTAGCCTAACCCCGGCGAAGTAGTGACGAGGCTAGACTGGACGACCATATAAACTTGTGCAATTTTATATATATATACACACACACACACACAGAGCAGAATCGAAAATTCTAGGCAAGTAAACGATATGGGAGGGGGAGCATGCTGTGGGGTGATAACAATATTAATAGTAAATCCGAAATAACAATCTAAGGACAACTTGTAATTAACAGCGGATAAGGATCAAACACCCAAATAAACACACTTGTATCAATAATTGTTACGGCGCGCAACCCGATCCTAATGTATAGCAACACTGTTGCAGCGTGCAACCCGATCCATGTATATATCATTGTCGTGGCGTGCAACCCGTTCCATATCATCATTGTATTGTTGCGGCGTACAACCCGACCCTCAAATATCTCTGTTGTGGCGTGCAACCCGACCCATATCATTTAGGATTGTTGCGGCAGGCAACCTGACCCTCAAATATCTCTGTTGCAGTGTGCAACCTGACCCGTATCATTTAGGATTATTGCGGCGGGCAACCCGACCCTCAAATACCTCTTCTACGGCGTGCAACCCGACCCGTATTATTTAGGATTGTTGCGGAGGGCAACCCGACCCTCAAATATCTCTGTTGCAACGTGCAACCTGACACGTATTATTTATTATTGTTGCGGTGGGCAACCCGATCCACATTTGTCATTGTGGCTCATCCAAACAACAATCACAAATAAGGGGGCAGGGGAGTAAATAAACAATTGTAAAAATCCCGGCAAGGGAACACACAACAAACAATTAAAACCCGGCAAGGGCACAACATCAATGAACTCAATATCCTGGCAAGGGAGAAAAACCAACAAAATCAACAAAACGTCCCGGCAAGGGAATAACCAATAACTCTTTCTCTTTCTTTCATTTCTTACTCCACGATATCACTTTAGCCCAAGCTGCAAGGAATTTCTTATCTCATATACCGTCACAATCTACATTTCTAAATCGAGCCAATGCTCCACGAAGTACATCATAATTTCTATCACAAAGCCTTTACCACATATAGAAATCATCAATTAGACATGAAAGGCATAACAACAACCAACTATCCGCAATTAAGGACTCACGGTCATGCTAGACACCATTGTATAGATACTGATCACCATGCCTATACATCGTACTCGATCAATTAGCAAATAGCAAACAAGACTTAACTCATATTCCCTCAAGCTAGGGTTAAACCAAACACTTACCTCAACTTCCACGGCCAAAACAATCCACAACGATCGCTTGCCCTCTCGAATTCGGCTCCAACTCGGTCAAATCTATACACTAATGTTTCCATAGTATCAATATGTGCTAAACAAATCAAACCCAATACCTAATTATAGATTTCCAAGCTTTCTTCCCAAAAATTCCAAAATCGCCCCTGGGCCTGCTTGGTCAAAACACGAGGTTCGGACCAAAATCAAATCCCCCATTCACCCATGAGCCCGACTATATAATTAATTTCCACTTCGACCCCAAAATGAGGTCTAAATCAAGAAAATATAGAAAACCCTAAATTTACACATTTTCCCCAATTTCCACCCTAAACTACATGATTTAATCTTAGGAATTCAATAATTAATGATGGAAAATGAAGAAAACAAGTTGGAATTTACTAACCCAAGTGGTCTTAAAGAAAAAGGGCTTCATTGGAAGCCTAAGGACCTTGGAGAAGATGAAACTCGGGTGTTTTTGTGAATGGTCCGCGACTACACGGTTTTGGGAATTAAATATAACTAGGAGAAATTTCCATTTGCGTTCGCGGGAAGGGTACCGCATTCGCGAAGGGTAACTGGGCAGGGCTATGCGTTCACGATTGGGAAGATGCGAACGTGAAGGAGAAAAACTGGGGGTCCAGGGATTTGTTCTATGCGAACGCGTGAAGGCCCACGCGAACACGATGAAGAAGGTTGCAAGGCTACGCGATCGCGATTGGGAAGATGCGAACGCGAAGAAGAAAAATACATGGGTCCCGAACTTGGCTTGCGCGAATGCGATATACTGTATGCAAACGCGATGAAGAAAACTCTGAGGCTTCGCGAACGCGGGAGAGAGAGTGTGATCGCGAAGAGGGAAATAATTGGGCACCTGTTGCAGACTTTTCTGCAACTTTTCTAAGTTCAAAACCACCCCGGAACACCTCCGAAACACTCCCGAGCCCTCGGGGCTCCTAACCAAACACATACACTAACTCAACAACACCCTACGAACTTAATCGTACGATCAAATCTCCAAAATAACATCAGAAACGAGGAATCAAACCTCAAAGTCACTATTTTTTCTTCAAACTTCATAAACTTTCAATTTTAGAGATTCAAGTCCTAAATACGTCAAATGACGTCCGATTTGAACCAAACTTCACAGAAATATCTTAAAACACATATAAGATCTGTACCGGGTGCCGGAACCAAAATACGGGCCCGATACCAACATGTTCTAATTAATTTTCATTTCCATTTTCCTTAACAATTTCAGAAAAATAATTTCTTTTAAAAATTCATTTCTCGGGCTCGGGACCTCGGATTTCGATTTCGGGCATACGCCCCAGTCCCATACTTTTCTACGGACCCTCCGGGACCGTTAAATCACAGGTCCGGGTCTGTTTACCCAAAATGTTGACCAAAGTCAATTTTACTCATTTAATACCAAATTTTGTTTTTGCATCTTTCACAGCATTTCACATACAAGCTTTCCGGTTACTCATCCAAACTATGCACGCAAATCGAGACAACTAAAAATGAGGGTTTTAAGGCCTCGGGAGCATGGAAATAGTGAGAAAACAGGTGATGACCCTTTGGGTCGTCACAAATATTCTTAACTTATGATTTATATATTTTTTTAGGTTAAAGTGCAATCATGCCCAGTGCTCCTAAAGTACGCTCTCATATTTGAGAACACTTTGTCACACCTCATTTTTCACTACACCCCTTGAAGGGGTATAATAAAGGGAGTATTTTCCAATTTAAGTGACAATCGAAACGAGATTATTTATTAAAAGATTCAGAGTCGCCACTTGGGATAATTTATGGTGTCTTAAGTCACCGGTATAAATTCCAAATCGAGGAAAAGGTTTGACTCTGTTATACAGTCTGCGAATCAAAAATTCGGTTAAGGAATTCTGTTAACCCGGGAGAAGGTGTTAGGCACCCCCGAGTTCCGTGGTTCTAGCACGGTCGCTTTGATAATACTTGGCTTACTTGTCACGACCCAATTTCTAAACCCGGTCGTGATGATGCCTCTCGTGAAGACAAGTCCAGCCAACAGAATAACAATGCCCCTTTCAATATTATTAAACATAAAGGAATAGATAAATGCAACTTAATGACAATAATAATCAATATCTACAACCCAACACAGCCCGACCGGGGTGTCACAAGTCACGAGCAGCTAAAAAGACTGAACACCACTACTGGGCCAATAATAATGTACAAAATAAAATTTGAAATCAAAAGATGAAGCCCGGTGCCGCGAACGCTGGCGGTCACCTTGCTCAACTACAGTAGCATACCAGCAGTAATACCTTCAGTCAGCTATTAACCCATTTCTGGGTGAACAATACCTGCAACTGCACGCGAGGTGCAGGGAGTAAAGTGAGTACTCCAACTCAATGAATAATAAGAGTAAATAATAACTGAGCGGCAAGAAATCACGTAAGAGCACTCCATATTTCTATATAGGACAGTGCGACCCTTGAGAAAACAGTAAAACCGTGAAAATCCTTTAGATAATATTTAGTTCAGTTTAAAAACCTCTTTTGAAAATATCTTCTTCCAACAATCAAGCATATGAGTTAGATATCAGATAGTGCAAGTCAGCACATAAGTCAGCCCCTCGGGCACAACATTCCACCAACAAATAACACCAGGGTATCTGGTAAACAGTACAAGAAGTAGCGTGGATGCCAATGATATGAGAGTGCTAATTGTCATGACACGTAGTACAAACAGGAACCAATGCATGAATGCAATGCAATGCACATGACCGCTGCGGCGTGCAACCCAATCCGTTTGGGTACCCGCGCTCACTGTGGGGGTTCAAACTCCGGAGGGGCTCTAATAGCCCAAGCGCAATATCAATATCACACCGCTGTGGCGCGCAGCCCGATCCATCCTCAGTCCAGAAATGCACATAATCCACTAGGGCAGTATTAAAATAACAGTTCTCAGTTCCGAACGTTAAAAATATGTAGTTTAAGTTTTAAAACATTAGAAATATGACTAGACAGCTCAAAGCAGTGTTTAACTCAGGACTGAAATCATTTAACATGCCAAGTATCATGAAAACACTGATAATAATCCCTAAGGATTCAATTAGTTGGCACGAGGCCCAATCACGACAATTAATCAATTTTTATAAGGATATCAACTAAGCTTCGATCAATTAGGTAGTTATTTCATTAAGCGGGACGGAACAAGTCACAATCCCCAACGGTGCTCTACCCCACGCCCGTTATCCGGAGTGCAAGTCACTTCAATACAGCACTATGATGTGCAAACCCAGGGTTTCAAACCCTCAGGATATCATTTACAAGTATTACTCACCTCGAACCGGTGAAATCTCTAGCCCGCGATGCCTTTGCCCCTCAAATTGGTCTCCACGGGCGTCGTATCTAACTAAAACCACAAGGAATACATTACAATAGACTAATGAAAGATAACCCAATCGAAAGAACTCGAAAAATACCAATAATCACGAAGTTGGCAAAACCCGAGCCTCGGGCCCACTTCTCGAAAAATTACGAAATTTACATCACCGGATTCCTCGTCTCGCCACGAGTCTGTACATATAAAATTTACCAAAATCGGAGTTCAAATGCTCCCTCAAATCCCAAATTTTCATTTCAAAAACCCAAGCCCTAGTTCTTCAATTTTTCACCCAATTTTCCAAGAATTAAAGGTTGATTCTTCAATAAAATAGCGTTTCTAGGTCACGAGACTTATCTCCAATCGATTCCCGTCAAAAACCTCTTCAATTTCTACCAAAAAGCTCTTGAGGTGATTCAAAAATGGAGGAAATGAAAAATGGGTCGCGGATGAAATGTCCTTAATAAACCCTTCTGACTCCAGCTTTTTCTTCTATGCGAACTCGAGACCACTCTCGCGTTCGCGATACATAAATTTTTCCTCTCACAAAATTGCCCTTCGTGAACGCGTCTGATCTCCCGCGAACGCGAAGGCCTGGCCCCTGAACCCACGCGAACGCGGCCTTCTGAACGCGAACACGTTGAACACCCAGGCTGGCCCTCCACTTTCTTCTACGCGAACGCGTGCCCAGCATCGCGAACGCGAAACACCAATGCCTCAACCTACGCGAACGCGTGGCCCTAACGCGAACGCGTGGAACATTTTCCTGACCTCCAAACTTAACTCTACGTGTTCGTGACACATACTACGCGAATGCGAAGAAGGAATTCTCTGCAACTCCACAGCTGGAAAACCAGCAATCACACAAGTCCAAAAATGATCCGTTGATCACCCGAAATCACCCCGAGGCCCCCGGGACCTCAACCAAAAACACCAACATACCCCCAAAACATCATACGAACTTGTTCCAATAATCAAAACACGTCAAACAACACAAAAATCATCAATTCACCACGGATTCAAGCCTAAGTTTTCTTCAAACTTCCGAAAAACGCATTCGATCAAAAACCCGACCAAAACACCTCTAAATGACCTAAAATTTTACCCGCATATCCAAAATCACCTAACGGAGCTAAAGTAACTCTCGAAACCCCACTCTGACTCCCGGATCAACATCTCACCTATCAACCGGAATTCGCCAAAATACTAAGTTCGCCATTTCAAGCCTAATTCCACATTGGACCTCCAAATTCAATTCCGATCGCGCTCCTAAGTCACAAATCATCCCCCGAAGCCAATCAAATCACCAAAATTCACATCCGAGTCCTCTAACTAAATAGTCAACTTCTGATTGACTTTTCCAAAATAAGCTTCCCTTTAAGAGACTAAGCGTCTCATTTCCATCTAAAATCGATCCAATTCTACCCGACCACCTCAAATACTGATATTGAAACATAGAGAAACGTAATATGGGGGAAATGGGGTGGTAACTCCCGTGACGACGGGCCGGGTCGTCACATCCTCCCCAACTAAAACAAACACTCATCCTCGAGCGCACACCGAGTTGTACTAGGAGCCAACCAATAGCTAAATGACCTTACCAAGCATATACCCGGGGTGATCCCACATCACCCTATCTCACATAGGTCCGATAATACAACACAACTGAAATTCCACAGTCCATCTAGACCATAAACCGTATGATCACATTGCACTTTCCGAAATCATACCTAGAATAAACCCGAACCAGCTGAAATTACCCACACCTGCAACCCCAGGTGAAATCATACAATATGCCACACAATCCAACACTCGAAACGATAGTCTCTATTCACAGCAGTTGCCCACAATACCCAAATATCGATAGAAACCTCTTATTAGCTAAAGTCTTATTCCATCACTTTCATATACCGCCAGCGAAAAATAATGTCACACCTCCTTTTTCTGAAGAAGCTTTATCGGTTTTTACTACACCCCGGGAAGGGATATAGTAATGAAAGGAGTTTTTCCAATTTAAGGACAATCGAAACGGGATTCGTTTTTATTTAAGATTTAGAGTCGCCACTTGGGAGATTTACGGTGTCCCAAGTCACCGGTTTGAATCCTGAATCGAGGAAAGGTTTGACTCTGTTTAACAGTCGCGAACTAGAAATCCGGGTAAGGAATTCTATTAACCCGAGAGAAGGTGTTAGGCATTCCCGAGTTCCATAGTTCTAGCACGGTCGCTCAACTGTTATATTTGGCTAAAATTGATTTTAATACATGTTATCCTATTTGTGCCATTTTTAGAATTAATTACCGCTTTTTGTCAAATTATTTTTTATTTATGAAAGTGAACGTCATTTAAGAACATGTTTTCGTATCACGTCACATGAAATGCACCCGGATCCTCGACACATTCTTATTCAACATTTTCGGATTTAGATTTGGTTTGCATGAAATGCACAACCGTATTAGGAAAGTAAGATTATTAAAAATTGAGCCTAAAGCGACTAACGTGTTATATCTTTTGGGAAGACCGTGAAATTTGCTAAACGGCCTATCCCGAATACTAAATATTTTAGTAATTAATGAGGGCCTCACAATTATGTATTTTATTTGGCGAGGCTCGTCTCATTTTTATTTATTAAAGCCCAACTAAAGTATCTAAATTTTCTATTTTTGTCTCTAACACTTAATTAATCCATGAATATAAATTTGAACTCTTAATTAAAGTCCGAACTCAAACAAAAGGGAATACCTTTTAGCTTGAGCCCGCTACCTAATTAGAAGTCCAATTTTTATATTCGTGAATTAATTCCCTATATTTAACATTGTTTGGGAACCTTTATACTTCTAGCCAATCCGAGCCTGTTTAATAAGGATAAACCAATTATAAATTTGGGCCCAGATAACCCCGGACCAGACTAGTAACGAAAAGGGTTTTTGTTTGTTGATAGCCATGGGCCTCAATCCCGGCCCAATCAATAAAACGGCTAAAGCTAAAATCAAGCATGGCCTTCCTGGGTTCAGCAACTCATTCAGAGAAATCAAATTGACAATCCCAATATCTAATTGAACAATTAGTAAAACCAAGTCCAACAGGCAACATCTTAACAAGTTAAGAACCAAATCTAATAGCAATAGAACAAAATGTAAACAGAACCATCAGAAGAAACAATTTAAACATTCTGATTCGATCCATGCCAATTGCTAAGTTCATTTTTAGCCAAATTCAAAAGCCCATGATATTAAGCAAAACTGAGTTAGCAACTTATTACAATTGAAATGGCACTGTTACTTTCCTCATTTTTCATTATTCTATTTAAGAATTATCTAATTTTATTGAAATGGTAATCCTACTCCTACACCTGATTCAAAGAAATGCAGTAGACTATTTCAGCAAAGTATGCTTATAACCGAACGTATACTATTATGTAATAATTAACTGAGGTAATTAACTATTTTCACGTACTATTTATTGTTTAATTTGTGCTACAGGAACTTTTATTCTACAACAATCCAAACACCTACCAATTTAGACGACGTGACACTTAAGTAAACATTATTTCCAGTAATTTAGTTTCAACTTCTTTTACATCTAAGGTCTTATTACACCACTGGATTTTAAAAGCAGTTTCAAAACAAAATT
>MU664792.1:62384-72433 GCA_026770625.1 Nicotiana glauca
CAATAGAACACTTTTAGCACAGAATAATTTCAGTACTCAATTTGATTTAAGCTGATTCAAACAAACTCAAAATTGTCCCCAAAAATCAACTAATAGACATCCGAGATTTCCAGAACTTAAAAGGAAAGAATTCAAGCATCAAAACAACAAAATTTGACTATAATCCTCTAATGAGTAGTAGCATTTTTTGGATTTTATGAAGTTTTTTAGTTTTTTGAATTTTGGAGTGAATTTAGATCTAGAGGAAGAAAGTTTGGATCTAAAAAAACTTAATTTCAGATCTGGAATTTGCTAGCTATTTTTTAGGGAATTTTTGGAATGCAAAACTTGTGAAACAAGACATTTCAATGCCTATTTATAGAAAAATTTTAAGGTGGGAAATTCAATTTCAGAATTTACACCTTAGTCCCTCCTTTATTATTTTTAAAACCCCTTACTTAAGAATGGTAACAAATAACCACATCTATGTATGAAAATTATACTGATGCCCCTTATCTAGAAGGTTCCATCCTATTGTATTCCTTATTTTAACCTCACTTTACTTTAAAATTTGCCAAATTGCCCTTTTCTATACCCCAAAATACCCCTCCTTTAGTTTTGTAATTACTGTTTTCCTTTAACAGCTATAACCATCCTAATTCAATTATCTAATCGAATAACCCTTAATTTGCATAACAAAATTAGTTCAATTAACTATTAACTATTGAACATAATTTAACTAATATTGATTTTAATCACAAAATTGACTGAATCTAACTAATTATTTCTAATCAGAAAAGCTATTAAGCTAGTTAACAGGCCACATAATCTGAACAACTCAATTTCTAGAACTTAAACCAATTAAAATTGGAATCAAAAACATATACCAGATTCATACATGCAAATAAAACGGGAAGCGAGAAAGAAAAGAAAAAGAATGCTAAAAAAAACTTACTGGTATACAAACTCCGACCAATCGACATTTTTTCAAAATTAATCAGCTCTAAGGGTATTGGAGCCCTATTGATGATCCGGTCCTCATGAGGGAAGTCCCATCATTTACACGTGTTTTGGCTATTCTATGGTTTTGGCCGGAGAGATTGAAATGAACATTCGAGCCGCTGCGGCCACATTTGAGACACATAGCCATGTGGGTTGGGTAGAGGAGGGAGAGAGGATGCTGGGGTGTTAATTTGGGTTGGTTTGGATGAAATGACATTCGCCGGCAGTAGGGTTCCGGCGAAAGAAAATGCGTTATTCGTTGGGTTATGGCGAGATTTGAAGGAAAGAAAATATAGGGGTGGGAAGAGGGTTTTATGGCGGTTGTTTGGTGTGAATCTGATAGAGACCTGTGTAGAATGTGTTTACCGCCGGCGAGGAGCTCCGGCGAGACTAGGGTTATGCAGATGGGGACGATATAATTAATTATGGACTTAATTAAATCCTCCGACCTTTGTATATTTAACTACGGGCGACTAGTGACCGTTGGATCAAGAGTTATCGATGGCTGATATTAAAGGATTCTAAAACGGCGTCGTTTTGATCTCCATGGTGCTGGACCGGATCGGGAAATGGGGCTTGGGCCTAGGTGGATGTTGGGTTTGAATTGAGTTTTGGGCTGGATTAATGATCCAACTCCTTATGTTTTTTTCCAAATCTGATTTTCCTTCCTTCTTGTGATTTCTTTATTTCTTTTTGTTTTTGTTTTCATTTTTGTATTTTTGTATTTTATTTTTCTGATTTTTTGTAAAAATTAAAACAAAACCTAATTAAACTATTTAAATCATAAAATTAATTATAAATTAAAAATGCCTAGGAACTAATTTTGTGATTTTCTTTAAATTTGTTCTAAAACAAATCAGTACCTAATTAATACTAAAAAACGAAAATTAAAATCCTAAATGCAAAAATGCATATTTCGTATTTTATATGATTTAAAATGCACAAATAACATGCACACAATTAACATAAAATTCTCAAAAATTATAGAAATAAAGCAAAAAATCATTTTTGTTTGTATTTTGGGAATAACTCATATATAGGGCAAAAATCACGTGCTCACAGCTGCCCCTCTTTGTTCGGAAACACGAAGAGTTTTCGTGCAAAGATAAGTGAGCAAATAAGAGCGATTTTTGCCCGTTCGAGTATTCCGTTGTGAAGCATTTTGAAAAGTTTTGACCGCACCCTGCTTCAGAGGTTGCCTACATATCCTGGGCTAAATAGGAATCAGGTCAGTATAGTTCAGGAGTGTCTGGTAGCTGGGACTACCAGGAGGCTGTGATTTCACTGTTGTTGCTGTTGTTACTGCTTGCTGACCCCCCTTATTATACCATGTAAAGATAAAAAGAAACTAGCCTAAGCTATGCTCTATGAGTTACAAGAAATCATATGTATGTCTTCAACTTGCTCTGGTGTTGCCTTAAACTCGTATCTTGTATTCTTCCAATGACATTCTGACTGTTGCCTTGGCTATATTTGAAATATGTGTCCATTCTTCAGGTGGACTCCTGCTTGCAATTGCTTGGAAAGATATTCCCTTGTTCTTCAGGCGGGCTCCTGCTTGCGATTGCTTTTGAATGTATTTCCTTATTCTCCAGGTGGGCTCCTGCTTGCGATTACTTTGAGAAAGTATTCCCTTGTTCTCCAGGTAGGCTCCTGCTTACGACAAAACAGACAACCAAAGAAATTTTTTCTGCCCCAGTATGGTGATTGGGCATATCATGTTTTCAGATAATTAAAAGCTAGAATTTGGATTGTACTTCCCTTGTTTTTCAGGTGGGTGCCTGCTTGTTGTATTAGAAAAGATATTCCCTTTGTTTTTCAGGTAGGTGCCTGCTTGCTGCGTTTGAAAAGATATTCCCTTTATTCTTCAGGTGGGCTCCTGCTTGCTGTCTTTGAAAAAGATATTCCCTTACTCTTTAGGTGGGCTCCTGCTTGCTAAATTTGAAAAATATTCCCTTTATTCTTCAGGTGGGCTCCTGCTTGCTGAATTTGAAAAATATTCCCTTTATTCTTCAGGTGGGCTCCTGCTTGCGATGCTTGAAAATGTATTCCCTTATTCTCCAGGTGGAATCATGCTTGCGATTACTTTGAGAAAGTATTCCCTTGTTCTCCAGGTGGGCTCCTGCTTACGACAAAACAGACAACCAAAGAAAATTTTTCTGCCCCAGTATGGTGGCTGGGCACAGTGATGAGTGTTAAATTGAATTATTTTTCCAACTATTGTAAGAATTTGAAAGCTAAGTCCTATTATCCAGGGAGGTCCTGACAATTCCTAAATTATTTCTTCTAAAAGTATTACTTCCACTAAAAAGTCTTAAGCTACTCCCCATTATCCAGGAAGGTCCTGACAACTCCTATTACGACTTCTACTATATCTTGTTATCTAATAAGATCTTAAACTACGTCCCATTATCCAGGAGGGTCCTGACAACTTCTATTACAACTTTCACTATATCTTGTTCTTAAAACTACGTCCCATTATTCAGGAGGGTCCTGAAAACTCTTATTACGACTTCCACTATATCTTGTTATTTATACTTACTTTAAAACTACGTCCCATTATCCATGAGGGTCCTGACAACTCTTATTACAATTTTCACTATATCTTGTTCTTAAAACTACGTCCCATTATTCAGGAGGGTCCTGACAACTCTTATTACGACTTCCACTATATCTTGTTATTTAGACTGACTTTAAAACTACGTCCCATTATCCAGGAGGGTCCTGACAATTCTTATTACAATTTTCACTATATCTTGTTCTTAAAACTACGTCTCATTATTCAGGAGGGTCCTGACAACTCTTATTACGACTTCCACTATATCTTGTTATTTAGACTAAGTTTAAAAGTATGTCCCATTATCTAGGAGGGTCCTGACAACTCTTATTACGACTTCCACTATATCTTGTTATTTAGACTGACTTTAAAACTACGTCCCATTATCCAGGAGGGTCCTAACAACTCTTAAGTAAACTTTAGAACGAACTCGTATTCCTTTTTATACCAAGTTATGTTTCTCATGATTGTCTTTCCATTTAAACTAAGTCCCATTTTTCAGGAGGGTCCTAAGAATTTCCAGTCATACCTGTTTAGATGCCACCTTTCCTTACGGAGGGTTTCTCCGAAGCAAACTTGTGGCCTTGAACTTTGATGACGATTGCTCTTTCACTTCCCATGATAACTGATTTTCACTTGAATATCTGGCCTGTTTACTGACTATCCATTTCTCCGCCGTCCTTGTCACAGAAAATACTTCTTCTCTGTTCAAACCCGCACCCCTTATGGCCTGACATTTACCAATTTCTTGTGTTCATGAATCTCAAAGCACGACAATTGCCATCCCACTCAAAGTGTATGTTGCTATTTTCTTGACGGATCTTATTAGCTCTGATCTTGAAGTCTATTATTCCTTCACTTTCCATGATAACTAACTCCCAATCGAGGACTTTGTTTGTTAACCACTTTCTTTGTTACCCTTGGCATAGAGGATATCTTCCATCTGTTCACCACCCCTTCTACCTTTGTTGCATGGTTCATGAATTGATATATAATAAACCCTTTGTATTCCAAATGAATCTTCAAAGCATGTCGATTGCCACCCCTTCAAGGTGTATATTGTTCTTTCTTGACCTACCCACTGGCCCTGACTTTGCTCTTTCACTTGTCATGATAACTGATTTCATTTAGAGACCTTAGTCGTTCCTTAACTGACTCCTTCCTTTGTCAGAATACACCTTTCCTCCGTTCTAACCCCATACTTCTATTTGTTGTACTGTTCTTGAATTGACACTTGCCAACCTTTGTGTCTCATATAAACCCCAAAGCATTTTAATTGTTACCAACTTCAATGCTCATGTTACTCTTTTCTGATTTAAACCACCGGTCTCACCCTTGAGGTCTATTGTTTCATCTTTAGTCATGACAACTTTGATTTATTTTTTGGAAGATCTTGATTGTTATTGGTGTACCACTCTTTGTCAATCTTATCACGGGACATTCTTTTGATCTGTTCACCCTCGCCCTTCATCTATTATGTTGTTTGTATATCGAACCTTTATATTTCCCCAGGATTCCCAAAGCATATTGACTGCTGGCAACTCAATCATGTCTGACGTTATTTCTTGACTTATGACAATTTGATGTGCGGGCCATATCCCATTTCGTGCAATTGAAAAGTTTGGTGGCAAATTTTGAAGTCATTTCTTTACTTGTTATGACCCGACAAACTCAAGAAGAGAGAGTAAAAGAAGGTGGGACGAATAGAGTGAAGGAAAATGGAAAGAGACGATTCCTAACAAGAAACCTACAGAGTATAAAACCATCAAATATAGATACCGAATCTAGCGACCTTGACATGCACTTGTAGCACATTCTGTATAGCAAATCTAATGTTCAGCTCATGTTGCAATTTTCGCCGTGAAACTGGTCTTCAATATTTCATTTTTCCGATCTGGTTCATAATCCTTAGTCGACTTTGTAGTGCCCATAGGGTTTTCACCATCAAGCCTCTCTTATTTTGATTTTTCTCTCAACTCACTGTCGCCTTACGGTGCCTGTGAAGGTTTTCACCAATAAGACTCTCTCATTTTGATTTCTCTCATCTTGAGGTCCCGTGGTGATTCTCATCATCATGACTCTCTAATTCTTCATTTTCCTTTGTTTGAACTGGAGTGTTGCCCCTGATGTGATTCACCTTTGCTCGCTTGACTCGGCATTTCTTGAAGACTGATCGGAAGGTCTTTCTTTGGACCGTAATGTGGCTTTTGGATGGGTTTAGAAAGAAAGGTATAGAGGCTTAAAATATTTCAACGTGAGTTAAAAATTACAACTTTCGGAATCACATTTCTTGCGACAACCATAACTTCTGCCCCAGTTTTCTTCTTGGGGATTCTTGGATTTTTCTTCTGTTGTGACTGAACCTCAGTGAGGCTGCCTACGTACCCTTTCGAGATCAAGTCAAACGTAATTCAGGCAACTACATTTGTTATTGCGATGTTTTCCTTCCTTCCATTCTTCTTTTCTTTTTCTTTTTCTTTTTCTTTTCCTTTCTTTTCTCCTTTCTTTTCTTTTCTTCTTTTCTTTTCTTTTCTTTTCTTTCTTTTTCTTCTCTTTCTTTTCTTCTTTTTCTCTTTTCTTTCTTTCCTTTCTTTTCTTTTCTTCTTTTTCTCCTTTCTTTTCTTTCTTTTCTTTTCTTTTCTTTTCTTTTCTTTTTCTTCTCTTTCTTTTTTTTTTGTTTTTTTCTTGTTCCTCACTTACTTCCTCATTCAATCCTCGAATTTTGTTTGTTGATTCCGAAAGAGGGATACGAAAGAAAATCTAATAAGTCTCAAAGGGATAACAAAGGATAAAGTATTTGGATAGTAGAACAAAATGCCTTCGTCATTCCAATCTTCAAAACATACCGAGTACAAACTACGTAGTTAAACACCTTTTGATTGATTCACATATTTGCCTTCTGTATTTGCCGATTCCTAATATCATTGGACGACAATCTCGGTACCACGAATTGTCCCTTTAGACTTGGGACATTCTTGACTTTGACTTTAAACCGATGAGGCATGATGCATTTCCACAGTATTTCTTTATGTTCTATTTTTCCCAGTTTCACTTGATTCATGCTTCAAAGTATTCCAGTATGTTTTTATTTCTTCCGAGTACTTTTACATCTTCAACATTGTTTCATTGCTAAACTGACTTTTAAACCAGACCGAGAATTATGTGCATGTCATGTCACTAAAATTAGCATGAAAAGAATTGTAAAATGATTAGAAATGGAATGACTAAAAATGTCGGGAAACAGAGAATTGTATTAGACTAATGGGTTGAAACAAGAAAATGAACAGACTAGACTAGAATTACAAACCTAGACGGCACTAAACAAGTTTATTATTAAACAAAGCGGAGTGGAAAGATAGAAGGGTTTGGACTCCCAAGACAATGTCTGGATTACAACCCTGAAATAACTCGAACAATAGAAATGACACCCAAAATAAACCACCAAAACTCCACTCTGGGTGATTGAGAGATGAAGCGTCTTCCCAATTGTCACGACCGGTATCTTAGCCACTGTGTTTCACATCAATATTGCCAAAACTATTATTGACTTTGATCAACAAGTTCCCAAGATAAATTGCAGGCTCCTTGCCATTGTTACTGACCACAATTACCCCTTCTCGGATCATTTTTTCTATTTACCTTTTCAAAGAACGACAGTCTTCAATGCTATGCCCCTGGACATTAGAGTGATACATGCATCGAAAAGTAGGATCAAAGCCTTTCGCCTTTGGGTCTGGAGTATATCCAAGGAGTAGTTTAATCAGACCAACTCGTTTTAACTTTTCGAACAAACTTGTGTAGGATTCGCCAATGGGCATAAAATTATCCCTCTGCCTTCGTTTCTCTCCATGTCTCAGTTTTCCAGTATTGTTGAGTGCTTGAAAGTGCTGTACACGAGAGTTTCGGGCTATTGGTGCCTGTTTCTGGGAGTGACTTGGTAGTGGGGCAAATTGCTGGGTGTTACTTAGTAGATGGGGTGGCTTTTGGGGACGTTCACGGGGTCGGTATTGTGGTTGGGAGCGTTTAGCAAGAACAACCACTGGACCTTGTCGTTGGCAGAGGCTATGACCGGATGGTTGGACAAAAGATCGGGTGTTTTTCGGTGGATGGGTTTGAGGTTGGTTTTGAGGTTGAACAGGTTTAGCAAGAACAATTATCGGACTTTGTTGTGGATGGGACTCAGCAACATCTTTTCTATCCATGGTAGGATCATCCCGAGCAACCTGCTTGTTCCACTTGAGCCATAAATCCTTAAAGCTCTCCTTGGGTTTCTTTTCATTCTGAGATAGAGAAGAGCAATTTGGGGTAATGTCTTTATTGTACTGAAAATGTCGCACAAAATCTTGAGTCATGTCACCTAATGTAGGCCATTTGTCAACATCGTGACGATTATGCCATTCTAAAGCTGCCCCAGTCAAACTCTTACTGAAGTATGCCATCAACAAATCATCCTTATCCCCGATACCTCTCATTTCATCGCAATAGACCCTCAGGTGAATTACCGGATCTCCAATCCCATCGTACAAGTTAAAATTCGGCACTTCGAACCCCACGGGCAGGCGAAGGTCGGGGGACACAGACGATTCTTTGCAAACCATGTTACCATGGTCTCCCATTCCTTGTATTTGTTTTAGGGATTGTTCTTTCGGCTTTATGGCTATTTCATTTCACCCTACTTTCCCTGTGACCTTTTCATTTTTGACATGAAGCTCATCCCGAGGGCTCTTCCCGTATTTATTGTCCGGGGTAATAGATATGACAGGAGACATTGGTGGTGGCGGGGGTGGTGCCTTTCCAGTTATCCAGGCTTGATACATATCTGTCATGTGTTGTCTCAACATCCGCACTTCTTCACTCAACCCATTATCCCGTTCACCCACTTGTTGTCGGATACCGGTACCAGCCACATCAATTCTATTGTTGTTTGCCATCGCCTTTTGTTGTCGAGAAGAATTACCACTTTGGAAACCACAAACCAACCACCTTTCTGCATAACAACATGAAACCACCATGTTAGCGTTAGGGTATTTAGCTTTCTGATTATTCTTTCCTTTTTATTTTTCTACTATTTTCTTTTCTTTTTGCTTTTTTGTAGTTTTTCCTTTTTTTCGTTTGGTTATGGTCGAATCCTATGTAAATTGCCTACGTATCATGACCCCGCATGAATCGGACCGAGCATAGTTCTTGCAAATTAATGCAAAAAAATAATGAGATATATTTATTTTTTTTGGATTTTCAAATTTTTTTTTCTTTGAAGGGAAATTACAGAAGCAGACTCCAACTAAAAACTCAATGATTAAAAATACATCAAAATTTCTCATCCTGGGGCCCATGGGGTATCATTCAGCACCACCACAGACCAACACAAGACTAAGAAGGTTTTAATATCAATTGTGACTATTTTTACAAAACTGGCCATGTAATGGTTTATTTTGATTTAAAACACAAAGTGGTTATTTTTTACAAATTTTTCTGTTTTAAAATGATACATGCTCAATGATCAAATTTTCTCATCTTGGGGCCCGTGGGGCATCACTCAGCATCGCCACAGGCCTACGCAGAACTGAAAAAGTTTTAATATCAAATGTGGCTATTTCAGCAAAAACCGACCATGTAATGGCTTATTTGATAAAGTGGCTATTTTTGTAAAGGTGTTAAATGACCCAAACTTGATTTTGCGGATACGGCCTTTCAATATTTCCACAAGGGGTATTTCAAAGGATGTGCCCACAAATTATTTAAAATGACTCAAAGTGGCCATTCTTGCAAAAACGGCCTTCCGGCGTCTTTTTAAGGGATATTCAGCTTATTTTAAACAAGAATAGCATCACCTGACTTATTTATAACAAAAATCAAAATTTTGACATTTTTCGGCTATTTTTGCAAAAAGGTGTGGTTGGACCCGTAAAAGGTTACCTACGTATCTCACACGTGGTGAGAATCAAACCAGCGTAGTTCGGGCCTATTGGCCAAAATCAAAACTATTTTTGACCAACAAATTAATTTCCATTTTTTCAAATATATATGTTTTTTCTTTTTCCATTTTTTTCAATTTTCTCAAAAATCCGGCAACATTTCGGTACTATTTGGACTTCGGGTTTTTCACAATAAATGGTTATCCTCCCTTAGTCCTAACACTGCTATTTTTTACAATTTTTTCACTCATGATATACAAGCCGGTCAACATGTGGAGCCGAGCAAATAAATGCAAGTAGCACGTAATACGCATCAGGATGGTCATTTAAATTCGGGTCACCTGTCCTAGACGGAACCAACTCCTGTGTTGAGTCCCCTAAGTCAGAATGCACGTGATGCAAATAAGCGTCCTACTAGGAGTCCGGCATGAGTTTATTGTTCTTCTAGGTTTAAATCCTAGGTTTATTGATCTAGACCTGGCTTACTCGAGCGGACAACTCGGGCCGAGGGGGAGGCAGCGTACCGGGGATATAGAAGCTCGCCCGGCTTTGCAACTTATCCAAACCTCGTTCTAAATTTGGTAAAAAGACTCTAA
>MU664792.1:73299-106318 GCA_026770625.1 Nicotiana glauca
TTTAACAGTCGCGAACCAGAAATCCGGGTAAGGAATTCTGTTAACCCGGGAGAAGGTGTTAGGCATTCCCGAGTTCCGTGGTTCTAGCACGGTCGCTCAACTGTTATATTTGGCTAAAATTGATTTTAATACATGTTATCCTATTTGTGCCATTTTAGAATTAATTATCGCTTTTTGTCAAATTATTTTTTATTTAATAAAGTGAACGTTGTTTAAGAACATATTTTCGGATCACGTCACATGAAATGCACCCGGATCCTCGACACATTCTTATTCAACGTTTTCGGATTTGGATTTGGGTTGCATGAAATGCATACCCGTATTAGGAAAGTAAGATTATTAAAAATTGAGCCTAAAGCGACTAACGTGTTATATCTTTTGGGAAGGTCGTAAAATTCGCTAAACGGCCTATCCCGAATACTAAGTATTTTAGTAATTAATGAGGCCTCGCAATTATGTATTTTATTTGGCGAGGTTCGTCTCATTTTTATTTATTAAAGCCCAACTAAAGTATCTAAATTTTCTATTTTTGTCTCTAAAACTTAATTAATCCATGAATATAAATTTGAACTCTTAATTCAAGTCCGAACTCAAACAAAAGGGAATACCTTTTAGCTTGAGCCCGCTACCTAATTAGAAGTCCAATTTTTATATTCATGAATTAATTCCCTATATTTAACATTGTTTGGGAACCATTATACTTCTAGCCAATCCGAGCTTGTTTAATTAGGATAAACCAATTATAAATTCAGGCCCAGATAACCCCGGACCAGACTAGTAACGAAAAGGGTTTTGTTTGTTGATAGCCATAGGCCTCAATCCCGGCCCAATCAATAAAATGGATAAAGCTAAAATCAAGCATGGCCTTCCTGGGTTCAACAACTCATTCAGAGAAATCAAATTGACAATCCAAATATCTAATTGAACAATTAGTAAAACCAAGTTCAACAGGCAACATCTGAACAAGTTACGAACCAAATCTAATAGCAATAGAACAAAATGTAAACAGAACCATCAGAAGAAACAATTTAAACATTCTGATTCGATCGATGTCAATTCCTAAGTTCATTTTTAGCCAAATTCAAAAGCCCATGGTATTAAGCAAAACTGAGTTAGCAACTTATTACAATTGAAATGGCACTCTTACTTTCCTTATTTTTCATTATTCTATTTAAGAATTATCTAATTTTATTGAAATGGTAATCCTACTCCTACACCTGATTCAAAGAAATGCAATAGACTATTTCAGCAAAGTCTGCTTATAACCGAACGTATACTATTATGTAATAATTAACTGAGGTAACTAACTATTTTCACGTACTATTTATTGTTTAATTTGTACTCCAGGAACCTTTATTCTACAATAATCCAAACACCTAACAATTTAGATGACGGGACACTTAAGTAAACATTATTTCCAGTAATTTAGTTTCAACTTCTTTTACATCTAAGGTCTTATTACACCACTGGATTTTAAAAGCAGTTTCAAAACAAAATTCACTGGTGTTGTCAATTTATTGATATTTATGAATAAAAAAAATTCAAAATCATATGAAAGTCCACAATTTACTAATACAATTGATATAAGTTCAAATGAATCAATTAACAATCAACGTTAAAGCTCAATGATCTAAATGAACTGTAGTATAAAATTTGAATACACATAGATATTTCACTGCATATCCTCAAGTATTCCTTCGCATGAATATAACTTCAAACTATAGTAGAGTAATACCTGGAATTAAAATAAAAAATGAGGAAGCTGAAGCCAGCTGAACAACAGTGAACAAAGCAGCAACAACAGGAATGAATTTGGATCGAAAAACAGCTTCTCAATAGAACACTTTCAGCAGAGAATAATTTCAGTACTCAATTTGATTTAAGCTAATTCAAACAAACTCAGAATTGTCCCCAAAAATCAACTAATAGACCTCCAAGATTTCCAGAACTTAAAAGGAAAGAATTCAAACATCAAAACAACAAAATTTGACAAAATCCTCTAATGAGCAGTAGCATTTTTTGGATTTTATAAAGTTTTCTAGTTTTTTGGATTTTGGAGTGAATTTAGATCTAGAGGAAGAAAGTTTGGATCTGAAAAAGCTTAATTTCAGATCTGGAATTTGCTAGCTAATTTTTAGGGAATTTTTGGAATGCAAAACTTGTGAAACAAGGCATTTCAATGCTGATTTATAGAAAAATTTTAAGGTGGGAAATTTAATTTCAGAATTTGCACTTTAGTCCCTCCTTTATTATTTTTAAAACCTCTTACTTAAGAATGGTAACAAATAACCATATCTATGTATGAAAATTATACTAATGCCCCTTTATCTAAAAGGTTCCATCCTATTGTATTCCTTATTTTAACCTCACTTTACTTTAAAATTTGCCAAATTGCCCTTTTCTATACCCAAAATACCCCTCTTTTAGTTTTGTAATTACTGTTTTCCTTTAACAGCTATAACCATCCTAATTCAATTATCTAATCGAATAACCCTTAATTTGCAAAACAAAATTAGTTCAATTAACTATTAACTATTGAACAGAATTTAACTAATACTGATTTTAATCACAAAATTAACTGAATCTAACTAATTATTTCTAATCAGAAAAGCTATTAAGCTAGTTAACAGGCCACATAATCTGAACAACTCAATTTCTAGAACTTAAACCAATTAAAATTGGAATAAAAAACATTTACCAGAATTCATATGTGAAAATAAAACGGGAAGCGAGAAAGAAAAGAAAAAGAATGCTAAAAAAACTTACTGGTACACAAACTCCGGCCAATCGACATTTTTTCAAAATTAATCAGATATAGGGGTATTGGAGCCCTATTGATGATCCAGTCCTCATGAGGGAAGTCCCATCATTTACACATATTTTGGCTATTATAGGGTTTTGGCCGGAGAGATTGAAATGAACATTCGAGCCGCTCCGGCCACATTTGAGACACATAGCCATGTGGGTTGGGTAGAGGAGGGAGAGAGGATGCTCGGGTGTTAATTTGGGTTGGTTTGGATGAAGTGACATTCGCCGGCGGTAGGGTTCCGACAAAAGAAAATGCGTTATTCGTGGGGTTATGGCGAGATTTGAAGGAAAGCAAATATAGGGGTGGGAAGAGGGTTTTATGGCGGTTGTTTGGTGTGAATTTGACGGCGACCTGTGTAGACTGTGTTTTCCGCCGGCAAAGAGCTCCGGCGAGACTAGGGTTACGCTGATGGGGACGATACAATTAATTGTGGACTTAATTAAATCCTCCGACCATTTTATATTTAACTACGGGCGACTAGTGACCGTTGGATCAAGAGTTATCGATGGCTGCGATTAAAGGATTCTAAAACGGCATCGTTTTGATCTCTATGGTGCTGGACCGGATCGGGAAATGGGGCTTGGGCCTGAGTGGATGTTGGGTTTGAATTGAGTTTTGGGCTGGATTAATGATCCAACTCCTTATGTTTTTTCCAAATCCGATTTTCCTTCCTTCTTGTGATTTCTTTATTTCTTTTTGTTTTTGTTTTCATTTTTGTATTTTTGTATTTTATATTTTCTGATTTTTTGTGAAAATTAAAACAAAACCTAATTAAACTATTTAAATCCTAAAATCAATTATCAATTAAAAATGCCTAGGAACTAATTTTGTGATTTTCTTTAAATTTTATTCTAAAACAAATCAGTACCTAATTAATACTAAAAACGAAAATTAAAATCCTAAATGCAAAAATGCATATTTTGTATTTTATATGATTTAACATGCACAAATAACATGCACACAATTAACACAAAATTCTCAAAAATTATAGAAATAAAGCAAAAAATCATTTTTGTTTGTATTTTGGGAATAACTCATATATAGGGCAAAAATCACGTGCTCTCAAATAAAACACGCGATAAACCGCAACCATTCCTCAGATCACCCATACACGAAGCCACTTCCTTCTTGACTAATACCACAACAGATTTCCGGGCCGAACCTCAATATTATCCTTCTAACAAGCTCAGATCAAATCTTTTCGTATTCATTAATGACTCCAACGGTCACCTCGAATCCCACACACCATTCTGGTGATATGACACCTCAACACCGGCCTACGCCACACTTGCATAATACGCGTACCAATAAGAAACGGTCTGAACATACTTGAATCATGACAAATAACTCAAACGAAAGAGCTGTACCTCAAGCTCATCAGTACCATCACAACACCGGGATGACACCCCGTCTCACATCAGAAAACGGAACACATGAATCTACCCCGAAAGGTCATAACTCCACGTAGCCTCGCTACAACGCGCGGTCCTATCCAAACACTGTTACATATGAAGCACCTCAAGTCTCTACGATCAAAATCAACAGCCACACACGATTGATATCTGGAACCCAAACAAATCATCATACCCATTGTGAAGCAAGTAATATAAATCATTCAATCCTGAAAGGACACAACCGGTGCGCCATTCGCCGAGCAATACTCAACATGGACTTTCCTTAGAAACCAGGAAGCAAGGCATACAAAGTAACATGTGGAAAACTATTCTCAACATCACACTGTTGCGGCGTGCAACCCGATCCAGATAACACACCCGTGGCGGCGTGCCACCCGATCCACACAAATATCTCGCATAGGGAGATGCACATCGAGCCAAATTTGCTCATTATAACAAAATACCGAGCCAACTCAAGCTAAACATGTACCCAATCAGATTACCAATGAACTCATTATCAAGAAGCCTGGAGTTGTTCCTCCCACTACATTAACTCATGTCGGAGTTGTACGATACGGTGCCCGACACCAAATCAATACCGAAATCTACAATCTCGCCCGGCGACATGCCCGGCCACAAATACCGAGCCAACTCAAGCTAAACACGTACCCAATCAGCTTACCAATAAACTCATTATCAAGAAGCTTGGAGTTGCTCCTCCCACTACATTAACTCATTTCGGAGCCGTACGATATGGTGCCCGACACCAAATCAATACCGAAATCTACAATCTCGCCCGGCGACATGCCCGGCCACAAGGAACGCATCGGAAAAAGAAAGTTCCTCAATATCGGAACTGAATCAATGGTAGAAACATCTATACTGACATCCGTCACAAAGGCCCAATTAAGGAAAGCAATCCTCCCCAGCCGTCCGCTGGTCTTTGGAACACAACCATTCTGCTAGAACATAGTCCGATGCACCTCGTCACACAACCTGTGGCATTTTCTGACATAACCCATAGCACAATAGTCTAGAATAACCCAACACGGAGACAACCAGTCTATACACCAATATCATATCCAAAATCTAATATGCCAAGCAAAGAAAGATCCACTCGGGTTTCCAAATCTCAATAGCCGTTAACGATACCAATACACACGATCCACAACCACTCCATAGCCTGAACATGAGAACTCCCAGTCTCCAACTCCATATAGCACACGAATCACTGTACCTGATCCCAACTTTCGCCGTATGAATATGTATTACATCTCAAGTACCCAATCATTCCAGGAAAGATATTCTTAAAATTTCCCAGTGCCATCAAACCACTCAGTCATTAGCAGTCGATCTAACAAGAAAACACCGTAATACTACCGAAGTATCATCAGTTAAGCCACATTACCCCTTTCCGAGACAAATACTCTCGTCAAATCACTTCCAATTAGCAGTATCATTTTCCTTAGTCATATGAGGATCATTCACCCTATTATCTGAAGATCGATTCTTTAATCACCTACAACTGCCTATGTTGCTTAAGAATTTAATGACATTCCATTCCGTATTAAACCGAACCTTACACACACAAATCCCAATCCTCCACAACATATCGCATATACCATACCACACTAGGATAAGATGAGAACTTTATCTCCCTTCCGCGCCGCAGACATCGACGCGCTCAACTAGTCAAGAACTTTTATTGATCCCATTTAGAAGAAAAATCGTTACACACTCCATGCCTCGTATGCCCGTAGACAGTATATACGTCTCCAAACCACGGTAAAACCCGACAAGAACATCTCTGCCAATTCCATTTATACAAGCTAAACTGTCAGGACTGAATCCTTCTAACTAGGCCCAGCTAAACAAGCTGTCAGAACTCAAGAGCTTTGCTGCAAAATACCTGTACGAACCCATTGCCTCGAACACACACAAAAATTAATCATATCTTTACCATTCTGGTTCGGTCTACCATCAAACTATTCCATCTATCTAATTTTCCTTCTGATTCATCATCAACTTGATATCTCCACTTCGCTGTAGCATCACAATGCCTCAATCCAGGCTTACCACCTGAGATTCGAACATAAGACCACACTGTCTAAGACCCATAGGCCACTGAATACTCTCTCAACTGATCCCAGAAATACCACATTCCAGAATACCTTACCCCGAAGAGCTTTCCGCGAATCTGAATTCGTTACCATTACTTTCCAGATACCGATACATAGGATCCCATAATCGACAACCACAAGCCTCGACATTTTCCAATGAAAACACGGTCTCTGACCACATACACAACCTTGAGACACATGATTGTTACATGTAAAATCTTGAACACATTAGAATCATTCTCGAAAGTCATTCACTCCTATTCAAACTGCAAATTACTTGACTCAACGAACAGAACCACTCGTGCCTTATTAGCACTCTGACACCGCAGGATATGATCTCATTCCAATACAAACAAACATCTTCCTTCTCTCAACACGGAGCATTCTTTATCAATAACAGCTCAAGACATCATATTATTTCCTCACATCTATGATGCACCCTATAACCTTTATCAAAATTTTTGCTTCACTCGTGCTATCCTCGGCTCATTTTCTGCAACTAGGACTGATCCGCCAGTGTACCTCGAAATGGAATCAACATAGCACACAACTGTGCAGTCAGCTAATCAACAGCAACCTCCCCAACTTGGCTCGAAGCCATCTATCAGGACACATTCAATAACCCATAATACTTTTACTCTAATGTTTCCACAATATTATAGTGAGATTAAAATCAAACCATCTATAAGTTTATGAAAACACAGATCATCTGGTACCGTAATCCGCTGCAAGTCTCGCATTCATCCCACCATTAGTTGAGTCCACTCTCTTAAGCGACCCAAAATTTCAAATTTCAACATGTACCTTTCAATTACACATGAGATCTTCTAACATACACATAAGGATCATACCACGTAAGAACACTCTGCAGGAGATATCCCACCTGCTTCGCCTCAATTTAGTATTTCAGCATGCCTTCCACCATCATATATGTTACACAATCATTTTGTCTTCCCGAGTCTGAACTCATTCCGCCACAAGTATTGCACTTAACTTTCCAACTAGGAGACACGAAAAATAATCTTCACGCGCCCATAACTCGGGCTACACATCGAATCACAATAGGAATCGAACACTTAACAGTTCCTCTATTATCTAGCAGACCTCTACGTCACTACCAAGTCATATAGATGCATCTCGCAGCACTAACATACTCATCACATGGATATCCAACCGCCATTCCGGCTAATAAGGAAAATACCGAGCATATAAGTTCAAAACACTTGCTCACATGATCAGCACCTCAATGCTCAAGCCATAGGCAAGATCCAGCCTCAAGTCCTCCAGACTGGCCCAACATCAAACTCACGGAGATCACATCTCGCCCCTTGATCGGGGAAACACAAGCCATCAAGGCTCATACAATACTGAGCGCCCACGTGCGCACACAGACGTGTGGAAGGAATTTCAAGAGTTATATCTCAAGCTGAATCAAGTACGCACGATAAGAATTCCAAGAAAGTGAACTTTTTCCTAAAGGTTCTGCAGCCTCCCAAGGATAAATACAGACGTCTCTGTACCGATCCGCGAGACTCTACTAAAACTGCTCATATCTCGTGAGACCTAGTAACCTAGGTCTGATACCAACTTGTCACGACCCAATTTCTAAACCCGGTCGTGATAGCGCCTCTCGTGAAGACAAGGCCAGCCAACAGAACAACGACGCCCCTTTCAATATTATTAAACATAAAGGAATAGATAAATGCAACTTAATGACAATAATAATCAATATATACAACCCAACACAACCCGACCGGGGTGTCACAAGTCACGAGCATCTAAAGAAGACTGAACACCACTACTGGGCCAATAATAATATACAAAATAAAATCTGAAATCAAAAGATGAAGTCCGGTGCCGCGAATGCTAGCGGTCACTCTGCTCAACTACAGTAGCATACCAGCAGTAATACCTTCAGTCAGCTATTAACCCGTTTCCTGGTGAACAATACCTGCAACTGCACGTGAGGTGCAGAGAGTAAAGTGAGTACTCCAACTCAATGAGTAATATGAGTAAATAATAACTTAGCGGCAAGAAATCACGTAAGAGCACTCCATCATGCTATATAGGACAGTACGACCCTTGAGAAAACAGTAAAACCGTGAAAATCCTTTAGACAATATTTAGTTCAGTTTAAAAACCTCTTTTGAAAATATCTTCTTCCAACAATCAAGCATATGAGTGCGATATCAGATAGTGCAAGTCAGCACATAAGTCAGCCCCTCGGGCACAGCACTCCACCAACAAATAACACCAGGGTATCTAGTAAACATTACAAGAAGTAGCATGGATTCCAATGATATGAGAATGCTAAATGTCATGACACGTAATACAAACAAGAACCAATGCATGAATGCAATGCAATGCACATGACCGCTGCGGTGCGCAGCCCGATCCATTTGGGTACCCGCGCTCACTGTGGGGGTTCAGACTCCAGAGGGAATCCTACAGACCAAGCGCAATATCAATATCACACCGCTGCGGCGCACAACCCGATCCATCCTCAGTCCAAAAAATGCACACATAACACTGCTGCGGTGCGCATCCCGATCCATGCTCAGTCCATAAATGCACATAAGCCACTAGAGCAGTATTCAAATAACAGTTCTCAGTTCTGAACGTTAAAAATATGTAGTTTAAGTTTTAAAACCTTAGAAATATGACTAGACAGCTCAAAGCAGTGTTTAACTCAAGACTGAAATCATTTAACATGCCAAGTATCATGGAAACAGTGATAATAATCCCTAAGGATTCAATCAGTTGGCACGAGGCCCAATCACGACAATTAATCCATTTTTATAAGGATATCAACTATGCTTCAATCAATTAGGTAGTTATTTCATTAAGCGGGAGGGAACAAGTCACAATCCCCAAGAGTGCTCTACCCCACGCCCGTTATCCGGCGTGCAAGTCACCTCAATACAGCACTATGATGTGCAAATCCGGGGTTTCAAACCCTCAGGATATCATTTACAAGTATTACTCACCTCGAACGGTGAAATCTCTAGCCCGCGATGCCTTTGCCCTTCAAATCGGCCTCCACGCGCGTCGTATCTAACCAATATCACAAGGAATACATTACAATAGACTAATGAAACAGAACCCAATCGAAAGAACTCGAAAAAAACCAAAAATCACGAAGTTGGCAAAACCTGAGCCCTGGGCCCACTTCTCAAAAAATTACGAAATTCACATCACCGGAATCCTCGTCTTGCCACGAGTTCGTACATATAAAATTTACCAAAATCGGAGTTCAAATGCTCCCTAAAATCCCAAATTTTCATTTCAAAAATCCAAGCCCTAGTTCTTCCATTTTTCACCCAATTTTCCAAGAATTAAAGGTTGATTCTTCAATAAAATAGCGTTTCTAGGTCACGAGACTTACCTCCAATCGATTCCCGTCAAAACCCTCTTCAATTTCTACCAAAAAGCTCTTGAGATGGTTCAAAAATGGAGGAAATGAAAAATGGGTCGCGGATGAAATGTCCTTAATAAACCCTTCTGACTCAAGCTTTTTCTTCTATGCGAACGCGAGACCACTCTCGCGTTCGCGATACATAAATTTTTCCTCTGACAAAATTGCCCTTCGAGAACGCGTCTGATCTCCCGCGAACGCGAAGGCCTGGCCCCTGAACCCACACGAACGCGTTGAACACCCAGGCTGGCCCTCTACGTTCTTCTACGCGAACGCGCGCCCAGCACCGCGAACGCGAAGCACCAATGCCTCAACCTACGCGAACGCGTGGCCCTAACTCGAACGCAATGAACATTTTCCTGACCTCCAAACTTAACTATACGCGTTCGCGACACATACTACGCGAACGCGAAGAAGGAATTCTCTGCAACTCCACAGCTGGAAAACCAACAATCACCCAAGTCCAAAAATGATCCGTTGATCACCCGAAATCACCCCGAGGCCACCGGGACCTCAACCAAAAACACCAGCATATCCCAAAATATCATACGAACTTGTTCCAATCATCAAAACATGTCAAACAACACAAAAATCATCAATTCACCACGGATTCAAGCCTAAGTTTTCTTCAAACTTCCGAAAAACACATTCGATCAAAAACCCAACCAAAACACCTCCAAATGACCTGAAATTTTACCCGCACATTCAAAATCACCTAACGGAGCTACTGCAACTCTCGGAATCCCATTCCGACCCCCGGATCAAAATCTCACCTATCAACCGGAATTCGCCAAAATACTAACTTCGCCATTTCAAGCCTAATTACACACCGGACCTCCAAATTCAATTCCGATCGCGCTCCTAAGTCACAAATCATCCCCCGAAGCCAACCAAATCACCAGAATTCACATTCGAGCCCTCTAACTAAATAGTCAACTTCCGATTAACTTTTCCAAAACAAGCTTCCCTTTAAGAGACTTAGCGTCTCATTTCCAACTAAAACTGATCGAATTCTACCCGACCACCTCAAATACTGATATTGAAACATAGAGAAACGTAATATGGGGGAAACGGGGCGGTAACTCCCGTGACGACTGGCCGGGTCGTCACATTACTAAAATTGTTTAGTTAATGATTTTAGAACCTATGTGCCTTTACTTCTTACCGCTTTTAAATAAAAAAATTATCTTGAAACGGGTTACGCGTACGTATACCCATTTATTTGGCGTGTCAAAAATCATGTCACGCGAATGTGTCCACAATTAATAGCGCTTTATTATTATTTTTAAGAGAGTTTGACCAAAGTTGCGCGAACGCATACTCCGGTTTTATTTTTAAAATCGTAATTGTGTTACGCGAACGTATACACAATTACAATTGTGGCCTAAAAGATTTTCTACGAATATTAATTATTTTTATATCTAGGTTATGAAATTAATACAAGGGCCATGAATGATTAAATTGTGAATGGCACACCTCAATCTATATAAACTAAAATTAATTAATAGCCCATGAAAACCTATTTTATTATTAAGAAAAGCTTGATCGAAGTTGCGCGAACGCATACTCCGAATTGATTTTTAGAATCGTGATCATATTACGCGAACGTATACACAATCACAATTGTATACTAATCTATATTAAGATAAGAATGCGAATTTAATCCCGATTCTACTTTATCTCATCCAAAATCCAAGGTAACATCCATTTAAACCTTTAACACGGATACTGAAATCTCACTTAGAGCATGATCAAAGAAAGACCAAATTGGTACGTATCTCAAGAGAGGATAACAACAGAAGTTTAGCAATGGAAGTTGGCAAAATTCAGCAACCGAGAACCTAACAGTACTTTAACAAATCAAGTGGAATGCAATAGAGAATAAGTTATATGACTTCAATGAGTTTCCAGGAAACCGAGATTCGACTCATACTTGAGCTGTAAGTGTTTTCAACTTATATCAATTACTTGCATACAATCACGATAAAAGCAAATAGAAGACACCAAACATCCTTATAATGAGAGCGAACTCAATTGTAAACCAACAACACACTTAAATTCAGTCTTTATGCTCCAATTGTTAAGTTCAAAATATGTAGGAATCCAGCACCAAAACCAGATAATGAAAACAGACTCATGAACATCGCAAGAAACGAATCATGTCATTTTGATCAAAACATGAACTGTTGGATACTTAAAAGAAAGTTAGAACTTTTTATACAAGAAACTTTACGAATGAGAGAATCTGGTTTTGAGCGTCAAGCAACAATCACGAAATCTAATGAACTTGATCTTTCATATGAAACTAACCAGATCTGAGCAGAAATGGGCCACAAAATATGTAAAAATCTAGTAAAAATTTGCACAGAATCTGCTGAGAAGCAGGGCACTACCAAGTTTCTCCAGCTAACTAAAAAAACCAATGTTTGAGAGCTAAGATGATCTGATCTTATTCAAAGATGAAAACGAGCCGCTGGAAATGGAATAAGTGATTCTCTGATTAATCCACTTTCAGCATTAAGGCATGAGCAAACCTAGCAAACTTATTTCAGCAAACAGCCAGATATGCATTTTTAAGCCTAATCCCAACAGGGTAACAGCTGCAATGGTGCCAATCTTAGCTAGAAGTGCAGCAGATCATTGGAACTGAGGGTATATAAACAACTATTTCAAATGTCCAGATATTCATATGTTCCTAACGCTAGGGCATGAATGAAAACTATGCATAACTCGACTGATTTGCGACCAATACACAAACCAGTATGAAAACTTCACAAACACACGAGCCATTTAAGCTTAGTTAACCAGCAAACAAACCAAATTTGACAGCCTATGATAAAGAAAACAAGCAGAGTTAACCTTCAAACCATTTGGAAATCAACCCCTAAACGTTTACACACAGAAAAGAAATCGATTATGGCCAGGTACTGAAAGAAGAGGCAGACGAACACACGATTACACGTTTCGTTGGATTCTAAAACTAGAAGAACATATGAACATTAATGAGCATGCATATGAAGTCATAGAAAAGGCTAAAAATCTCAGTTACTACTTCAAACTTCAGTCCATTTCATAACTCAAGAACAACCAAAACAGAGTTACATGGTGAAAAAGAAAATCAAACCTGAAGTCGCAAACTTCTGTTAATAATTACAGCCTTAATAATACGCCTTTCGCCTTCGAATACTAGCGAGGTTTAGCAGCAACTCAACAGAACAACAATAGTAAACCCGAACTTGAACTTCAATTCAGCTTTTCATCTCTTTGGAACTCCAAGACGGACTAAAAGAAAATGTATATGCTTCTCTTAACCTTTGAAAGAACTCCTCCAGAAAAGAAAATGGAATCAGAAAACCAGGAGTTTTTAAGAAACCTTTCAACTTTTCTCTCCAAATTTCTTGCCCGAGTCCCCCTCCACAAAATCAGATAAGGCTTCTTTTGAAGACGAATCCTTGATGAATGTGGGGCTCAGATTGAGTGAAATCATTCTAACGCCTCACACTCATCCAGTATCTCATCTCTAGAATCTTCCAATCGTGAGATAAAACTCGAATTCAAGCGAGTGAGAGGGGAGAGGAATCTTGCATCATAAACCGTTAGAACGGTAAGAGGAGGGATGGGGGGACGCATGGGTTAGGGATTTGGGATTCACTCACCTGAATTTGGACTGAATTGGGGCTTGGTTCGATTGAGAACGACGCTTGAACAGTGAGCATCGTTTGTGCTCTTGAGAGATTAGGGCTTCGTTCTTGTGTGTGCGTATCTGAAGCTGGTTCAGGTTTGGAGGGCACCTGGGCCGAGTCTGGCCATTTTGAGGGGGTTCGTTTGGGGCTGGTACTGGCAGGTCAGGGGGACGAATTGGGCCAGGTCTGAGGTAATTTAGTTGGGATTGGGTGGAATTAATCTACAATGGCCCAAATTTGGATTTCTTTTATTTCCCTTTTCAATTTTCTTCCTTTTTTTTTTATTTTTTAGAATTTGTTAAAGACAAAAATTAAAAATAAAAGTTAAAACCTGATTTAAATTCAAAACTAACCTATTGATTTTTCTTAAAAATTAATTAAGTCCTAATTTAGAAGACAACTATGTCAAATTCAAAAAAAAACTAAAAGTTAAAAATGCAAAACAAACCATTTTTGTGATTTTATTTTTATGAAAATAACTTAATTATTAATTAATTCTTAGAATGCACAACTAACTCCTTAATGCTCATGCAATATATATTTTTTTAATATATTTTTACTAATTAAAATAAAATAAACATGCACAAACAAATGCGAAAATGCTACAAAAATCTAAAAAATAGCAAACACTGAAAGAAATTATTTTGTTTTGAATTTTTTAGAGTAATTCATATAGGGTAAAAATTACGTGCTCACACACTTTGAAGTGAAAGAAGATAACAGAGAAGTTCGCAAAGTAGAGTGCAAGCATTGTGGCCGAGTCTATAGTATTCATCCAAAGAGGGATGGAACATTTGGTTTAAGGAAGTATATCAAGCGCTGTCTTGAGCGTCTTCCTAAAATCGATATTTAAGAATTAAGATTAAGTTGATTCGAGACTATTAGTGTGAACTTGAATTGAGGGATGCCCTCTCAGTTTTTGTTGTTTTTGTTGCACTGTGTGTTTAATTTTACTGCTACTGTTAGAGTCTGTTGATACTATTAGAGTATGTTGCTAGCCTGCTACTGTTAATTCTATTATTTTTGTTGCACTGTTGCTACTGTTAGAACACTAATTCTGCTACTGTTAATTCTGTTGCTACTGTTAATTCTCCTATTGCAATGTGTTTAATTCAGTTGGCCATTTTCAGAGAAAAAATTTGCAGCCTGTTAATGCTGCTACTGTTGCATGTTTGTTGAATAGTGGATTAAGGAATAAAGCCACAAGAATGAGAGTTGGCTCCAAATGCCAGCATTTAGCGAAATGGCTGTTCAATTTCATGTCTATTTGCTTCTTTCTATTACTTTTTTCTGACGAAATGGTTGTTCAATTTCATTGTATTTCTTGGCTGAACAGTTAGACAGCAGTTAGCAAAGGATTGAAACATAGGAAAATTGTCACTCGCTAGTGTTGCTTATTTAACGAAAATTAAATCAAATCCGTACCGAACCAAAATAATAAATACCGACCCGTATCAAAATACTTTGATACGGTATTTGGTATACACAATTGATAAACCAAATACCGAACCAAACTTCTTAAACACCGATGTCCACCCCTACTTCATATGTTTTCAACAAAAGTCCCTTGTATAATAGGCCGAGCAGAAATTCGATTTCTTTTGATATATACTGCCAATTGCAGCAATTACATGTTCACATGGTATCTCATCTAGCTCATATTCAGAACAATCACATGTTCCTTTGTCTAGATCAACAATAAATTCCATACCCCTTCTTTGACTTTGAATTTCAGTCGATTAATAGGCATACTCTAAATGTAAAAGGCGGTTTAATTTTGTCTTCCAGTGTTGCTTCTGCCCAGTTTGATAATTCACAGAATATTTCTTCTGCTGATGTCATTCTTTCATAGAACCAGATTTGTAATTTTTCATGTATGAAATCCATCACTGTTAAAAGTGGCTATTTTCTAGCACGTCTCAAAACAATATTCATTGACTCAACAATATTTGCTGTTAGCTTATCATATCATCGTCTTTGACAATATGAACAAGCCCATCTTCCTGGTGGTTCCTCCATCAAATAGTTGAATGTTTTCATATCGACAACAGCTATTTGGGGCATAAAGTCATCAAATTCTGATTGGATGTATACTCTTGCAGCACTTTGAAACAAGTTTATTATAATATTTCTCACTCTTCTTTGCTTTAGATTCTTTCTAAATGATATATGCAAATACCGTGGTAGCACTCAAGGAAAAATTTTGCAATTTCATTTGCAATGGCCTTGTGTTGGTCTGACAAAAATATTAAATATTTACGAATGCCAATTACTTTTTTTAATTATCTGAAGTACCATTCATATGATTCGCTATTCTCTGAATCCGCTGCCCCAAATGTTATAGGGAAAATATGGTTATTTGCATCCTTTGTAACTGCCACTAATAAAACTCCTCTATATTTATTTTTTAGAAATATTCCATCAACAACAATAAGTGGTCTACAATTCTTCCACCCAGAAATTGATGCCCCATACATAAAAAAATGTAAACAAATTTGTTACATTAAAAACTAAATAAAATTTAGTTTTACGATATGACAAGCTGAATACTAAAGGATATTAGCATATGTGTGGCCACAAACACAAGAAATTTACTTATTTTCTGCATCTCTCTTAATATTAGCATATGATCCTGGATTTTTTTGTTCGATCATATACAAATATGATGGCAGTTGCTCATAATTTCTTCTATAGTTCCTCTTAATAAAGATATCCCTTTTTGAATAGCACGTTATGCTTTTTCATAACCAACATCTATTTCATGTGCTCTTTTCATTTTTGAAATGACAAATATAGGCTTTATTTCAGTAGATATGTCTCTTAAGTAGTCAATCATGTAATCTCTAATCACATTTAAAGTTGCTTATATTTAATGTGACTTTCTAATGTCAACCGAGCATTCATGTGTTCTCTGAAATTTAATTATTTTAAAAAGTGTGAATTCCTTAATTCAAAAGTGGGGTCGACCCATCCCCACCCATCAAATTCCATATCCTCTGAGGCCTGAATTAGGTTAGGCTGGGCTAGCACATTTTAACTGTTCTATTAATAAGTCTATTTTTAATTAAAAAACAAGAACGAATTTATCAAAATAATAAAATTCTATACAATACCATAACAAAAATAATAAATTTGATAATTAATTTTAAAGATAATAAACCAAGTGAGCAACGCCATTTTGTAGAATTTTTGTTATTTTTTTTGGGAGCGTGATACACATTATTATATCGTCACTAGATACATCAATGGAAATGTTTGTTATATATTGAATGTTATATAAATGAATATTAAATTTAGAAGGTCATTAAAGGAAAAAATGAAATGTATTAAATGTTTGAATATATCTTATGCATATTAGTTAATTAACTTAATTCATTATCATTTCATTAAAAAAAAAGTTTACTTTAGTTTATTCGTTGAACTGATGACATTCTTTCTGACAGTTAACAATTTATTTTAAAATCAAAAGGATTTATCTGACTTATTGTTTACATTAAATAAATAATATTAATATTTTACCGTATTGATCCTTGTAGTCTATATCCATCCGACACCATCAGGCGTTTATGACGTTAGTATGTAGGAACTAGGGTTGGTCATGGTTCGGTTTGGATCGGTTTTTCCCCAAAAAGAAACCAAATCAAGTAAGTCGGTTTTTCAAATATTAAAACCAAACCAAACCACACCAATTAAGTCGGTTTTTCTCGATTCGGTTTATGTCGGTTTTTCGGTTTTTTCGGTTATTTGTCGGTTTTTTCTTAATGTAAAACATACTACCAAACATATATTCCGGCGACCACATTTTCAATGTAATACTATCAAATCAATTGCCCTTTGAGAAATCTATTATTTACCAAGATATATTGATGATAATTAAATCAAATAATGATGAATAATTTAAGGGCTCAATTAAAAATATGTTATTTTTAACACAAAATGGATTCTTACACTAAACAAAAGAAAACTACCAATCAAACTATAATGTAAAGGTAAAGAACTATATTAAAAGTGCAAACTATTGACATTTACCATAATTTTTCTGAAACTTTGTATAACAATATATATATATATATATAGATGTAATAATAAATTTGAAATAGATACTCCTATAATCGGTTTGGTTCGATTTTTTTCTGATTAAAACCAAAACCAAACCAAGTTTGATCGGTTTTTAAAATTCAAAATCAAAACCAAACCAAACCAAAAAGTATCGATTTTTTTGGTCGGTTTGATTTGATTTTTGGTTTGGTTCGATTTTTCTGGTTTTTATGAACACCCCTAGTAGGAACCTTTAGTTGATCGACTCATAGTTAGAACATTCATGCATTTTCCACTTCTTCTTTTTTTTTGATAATTTTCACTCTTTACTTTATACGGATTTGCACAAACAAATGCATTATGTCACCCAAAAATAACAAATTCATTTTCGGATCATCCGGATAAACTAGAGCGCACACACATACACTCTCTTTCTCTCGGAAAAAGTTAATTTCTTATAATTTTGGTAACTTGCATATTACGAAATTCTAAGATAAATTGATGTAATTAATATTCGCTACGGATAAACTTTTATGGACTCAATAGTCTCCTTGCAATTGTTGAAACCATATGTTTTACTCCCCTAACCTAACTAACCACGTACATACTTTTTTTTCCTCTCTTAAAAAAATTTGATTCAAAATTTTGAAATACCCTCGATTCGCACGTGTAGAAACTCTGTTTACCTCAAAAATACGAGTAATAATTAAATTTGATTTGTGATATTAAAGATGCGTGATTTAGTTCAATACTAATTAATAATCAAGAAATATGAAGTAGAAATGAAACAAGACAAATGAATCAAACCAATAATACTTGACAGTGGTGACCTCGAGATGGCTAAGAACAGTAGAGTAAGAAAATAAAGTAAGAACAATAGAGCTCAAGGACAATGCTCATGAACAATTTGCAAAAAAGGTAGAGAGTATATTCTTTGCTCAACGAAAAGTTGGTCTTACAAATGATTGGAGTCCCCTTTATATAATAGGGGAACCTAAATAAGGAATATTTCCATTTACAGTAGGGCATATTAGTGGTACAACTGTATAACCGCCTAGTACAAAATAGTACAATCATATTTCGGGATTTGTGCCTTGAATTTGGGGACATGGCAGGAATCTAACTCATTCCGGTACAAATCCATAACGTCACTATTTCGGGGTAGAACATACACGACCTCGGTATGTATCGTGCTTCGCCTTTGAACTCGGGTCTGATCCCTCGAGCTCGAACCTGGTCTTACCTGGACTCGGACTTCGGATGACCTCTCAAGCATATAGATCGAAGGCATTCGATTTTAACCGTATACAGATAGTCCTCGCGTTTCTTAAAATAAGATGATAAGAAACATTTTTTACCCTCGTTATCCCGAAGTCTTCAGTGATGACGTCATTTCTATGATGTAGGTGTTCGAAGTGGCCGAAACATCTCATCGGTCCACTTCCCCAAAATATTAAATGCACGCCAGTACTGCTCGACTACTAGCGCCGCCGAACCGTCGTCCCCCTTCTATAAATATGAGACGATACCTTTGAGTAAAGAACTTTACTCTTTCTTTACATCTTCCACATCTTCATCTCTTTCTCTAATCACTCATTTCCACCGCCTCTTTAAGCATCGGAAAATGCCAAGATCTTATAAAAAACACTACATCCCTATGCAAACCGTACTTTTTAGCTTAAAGTCATGGATAAAACTTCCAAAACGGTCCCCAAAAAAGGATAAAGCAACATCTTCTTCTACCTCCCGTCCGGCCAAGCCAGTGGTGCTGCCAACTCTTGAGGAAATCACCCCCGGTCCTTGTGTAAGCAAGAAGGACTTTAGTATTAAAAATTCCCCCGACGTCCTAGGCCGATGCGAGCACGCATCTCGATATATTTGCTTGATATCGAAGAATCTCATCAAGAATGTGAAGAAGGATAGTGGCTGGGAGATGGGGTCGTGATTCAGATCCCGAGCCCTAAGGAAAGCATTACTACCCACGTGGAGGGATTTTTAAGTGTTTACACTAATCCCTTCACACTGGGTCCCCTCAATCCGGTAGTTATTGACTTCTACAAAATATACGAAGTTACCTCGGTAAGATACACTCCTCTTTTTGGCGTATCATGATTATGCTGCATTTTTTTTTCGAAAAGGCCGAGGGGTTGGAATTCACCCTCAGCCACCTGATTCAATTGTATCGGCCCTAATTATTTTGAGGGCTCATAAAGTTGTAACGCCGAACAACGAAAACCATCTTTTCCAGTCTGATGAGACCAAAGATCGAGGTTGGATGAGCCGGTTCATCTGAGTAAGAACTTCGGATGTTATTCCCGGGAACAGAATGTCGTTCCCGGAGAGGTGGAACTTTAATCGTAAGTGGAGTTCATTTCCCCGCTATCTTTTCATGTTCTGCTTCTTCGTCTCATAATACCTTTACCCATTTTTTGGAAGCCACTGCCTGGGCACCCCACGCGGTGCCGGACCTCAAGGATTGGATCTTAAAGTTAGATGCCACCTCTTTCTACGATGAGCGCAAGTGGCGCGAATCATCAAAGGGCCAATGGAAGGCCAAGAACCACGGTAAGTGCTTTTCCCAAGTTTTAAATAATTTTCATATACTGGTGGTATCAATTTACTCATTTTTACTTGTGCAAGACTTGGAGATGCATTTGAGATGAGGTCGGCTCCTCCAAGGGAAGAGACCAAGCCTTCGAAATCGAAGAAGGACAATAAAAGGAAGAAGGCTTCGAATCTTAAAGACCCTCAAGATAATAAAACCCCTACTCAAAGCCTGCAAAAGAGGTTTGCTCAAGTGGGGCAGATTCGGCCCACTGCTCCCCGGATGATGAAAAAAATGATGGTGAAGAACCTGCGCCAGTGGCTCGAGCCAGGAAACCCATCGAGGACGCCAAGCACTCCAAACTAGAGATCTCACCTTGTGATGAGGGAACCCTAAAGAAAGATGCGGGTAAGGTTCCCGTGTCCCCGGAGGTCGAGATAGTTTCTCCGCCTTCATCTAATACGCCAGAAAGGGCAAATACTGTGACCCCCGAAGCTAATGAGAATGCCCCCATTAACAATCTCAGGGCCATGACAGCAGGTCACTCCCTTTCTTTGCCAACTTATTCGGAGGGGGCGATAAAAGAAGCCAATACTCTGTGGATGCCTGATCCAAACAAGGTCCTTGGAGAAGATCCCTTTCAAAGTTGCTATGTTGGGATTGATGATACCGCCGACCTCAATGATGCTTCCACTCTCTTCGAAGAGGCTCCGCATCTCCTCTCTCGGGCAAAACACATACGTTTTATACTTGTATTTTTCTGTTTCTTTCTTTTCCTTTGACTAATAAATCTTTATTTCATATATAGGCCATTGTAAAGTTCAGAACTGAGCTGAGCCAATGTGAGACCGAGCTCAAGAAAGTTCGGGCAATGAAAAGACCATGAGGCTCCTCTATAGAAAAAAGGAGGAGGAGCTTAAGGATCTTCGGGATGAATTGGCCAAAGCCTAGAAAAATGAGGCCAAGCTAGATGAGCAGATAACTGTGATATAATAGAATATGGTCTTCTTGGCCCTACTTTGGAGGCTGATACTTTGATATCTCAGTTGCAGCAAAAGTTTTCAATGATTGGGTAGCTCCGGTGCGAATTTGATCAAGTTAAAGTTGAGTCATCAGTGGAAGAAGAACATGGATCAACTTGCTGCCAATAAGGAAGTTGTTACGTCCCTACTGGCCTCGGCTGAAACCCAGCTTCGAGGCATTGAAGTTAAGGGTCTGGGTCAGGCCAATAAGATCGAGAAGTTAGAGGCTGAGCTTGCTAGAGCCCCAGCCAAAGTTGTACAGGCCAAGCTGAAGCTATACAGGCTAAGGCCAAAGCTGAGAAGGTGAAGGTTGCGGCTAATAAATCCATTGCCATGTACTTAAAGGATGTCGTGGTTGTTCAAGCTGAGTTGAGGGAGGCCTCCGACCGGGGAAAGTGGAGCAATGATTTGGCTAAGTGCCAAGCCCTGAGGGAGACTCTCGAAGAAATCCATGCCCGGAAGTTCAATCTTATCGAGGAGATAGCCGAGGCAAAGGCATAGGAAATCAATGCCAGGTTCATTGTCTCCTCCAATGATGAGGATGTAGCGAGTGGATTCGGGGATGGAGAAAGTGAAGAAGATGTTCCCGAGGCAGAGGAGGCTCCCAAAGATAGAGCTGCTAAAGGTGCAGTTTCTGAAGATGTTGCTTCCGGGGGAGTGTCCCCGAAAATAGATTAGGTTTTCTTCTTTTATGCAAGGGCCCCTCGTGGGCGTTGTGAAATATGTTTTGTAAAACTTCCCTTATGAATATAAAGTATATTTTTGTTCTATCTTTGACTTGTGTTGAATTTTATTTTGTTGTTGTTTGTGGGAGATTCAAATAATCAGCTCGAGTATCGGTTTAGGCTCATATCGTGATAAACCCTTAGGTTTTTGTTTCTTAAAATACCCTTTAAGGTTCTAGATAATCCTCGAGCTAAGCTTAAAATCAATTTGATGCGAGCTCAAAACAATGGGACTCTTGGATCCGAGTTGAGTGAGAACGAGTACTAGACTCTTATATGCTTTTGGCCCTTGAGCTCTTTTAAGCTCGCCCTTAGGCTCTTTTAAGCTAGCACTTAGGCTCTTTTAATCTGGCCCTTAGGCTCTTTTTTTTAATTAACCCTTAGGCTCCTTAAGTCGGGCCGCTTCGGCCTCTAAAATGGCTATAATTTTTCCCTTCTTTTTGGCTAAAAGACTTAATGAAAATTTTTGTATGCCTTAGCATTTCTTTTAGTTTTTTAGAGGTTCGACGTATTGGAACTTTATTTGTTTGTGCAAATATAATTGAATACCTCTTGAGGTATTTCCGAAGGCCAACGTTATCGAAGCCCTTGGATTATTCGGGGGCTGAGTTTATCGAAGCCCTTTATATTTTGGTTTTGCCGAGGGTATCCTGATTTACCCAGTTTTTACAAAGTGTTTGAAGGCCTTTAATTTATAGCGGAAGTCAGACGTCTCTGAGCCGAATTATTTTGGCCGTAGCCTTTATATGACCATAGTCTTTATTATGGCCGTAGCTTTAAGGTATGTCACTTGGACTTGTTTCCTGATAACTTTCCGAACTTGTTCGAAAAGTTAGTCCCCGAGTATATTTGGCCTTGGCTTTTGTTTCGAGGGGGTGCCCCTTTGAGGTCTTATATGTCCTAATTTTTGATGACTCGGATGTACTAAATGTCGATGATAGTGCCCGAGTATTCATAGGTGCTTTTATGCTTTGGGTCTTGAGTTGTTTTTCGTGGGATTATGAATGTAAAGTTCGTGTAATAGTAGACGTCTTTAAGACACAAAGTGTTTTTGATATTAACAGAATGCTTCTTCAAATAATTGATACATGCGTCCATGCTTTGCCGTTGGGGCTTGACTATTCTATATGGACACGGTTCATCTGACCATTTGGCCCATTATAATGTTTTCCTATCGAGGCCCTCTTAGGGCTTAAGTATTTTCCTTGAAAATATAACCTCCAAGAGTGATGCCCCCCAATATTCAAGGTTGATTGAAGAGAAGTCTTGGATACTGTTGAGTTCTCATTAGGTAGCACATAGTTGTTGCCTCGTTAAATACCTTTCCGGTAAAACCCATTTGGGACAAAATCCAATCTAAGGGAAAAAGAGTGCAACGCATGCTTTAAAACCTAAAGCCTTTGTGTAGAAATCCGATGCCTTCGAGATCGTATGCCCTCGATCGAAAACCTGTAATGAGTTAGTTTTAAACTCAAATGGATAAAAAGGATAAAATCGTACCTCAGTAGTAGTAGCATTTGAGCAATGATATGTTCTAATTGTTTGGCAGTTTTTGACCTTCCATTTTGTTGAGTTTGTAAGATCCTTTACCGATAACTCCGAGGACTCGGTACGTTCCTTCCCAATTGGGGCTGAGTTTCCTTTTATTTGGATCTCAAGTAATGAGGGTGACATTCTGTAGGACTAAGTCCCCGATTCCAAAATGTCCAAGGTTGCTTCTTTTATTATAGTATCTTTCGATCATTTGCTTCAGTGCGGCCATCCGAGCGACCGCTGCTTCTCGATTTTCATCTAGTAACTTGAGACCAGCATTCATGGCCTCGTGATTTGACTCCTCTGATGCATGCCGAAACCTGGTGATGGGTTCTCTAACCTCGACGGGGATGAGGGCCTCAGAGCCATATACTAGAGAGAACGGGGTGGCCCCCTACTGGACTTTGATATGGTCCGATATGGCCAAAGGACCTCGGGTAAAACTTTTCTCCCTTTTCCCCTTTGTGTCGTCCAGTCTTTTCTTCAAGTTCTAAATGATACTTTTATTTGTTGACTCGCCCTGTCCATTTCTGGTTGGGTGCTACAATGTCTATAAAATCCTCTTTATTTTATGCGCTTTGAGGAACGTCGTTACCTTGCTACCGATGAATTTCTTTCCGTTGTCACACACAATCTCAGGGTATCCCGAATTGATATATAATGTGATCCCAGATAAAATGGATGACTTCTTTTTCTCGTACCTTCTCGAAGGCATGTGCTTCCACCCACGTAGAAAAATAATCAGTCATAAAGAAAATAAATTTAGCTTTACCGGGGGCCATTGGTAGACAGCCGACTATATCCATTCCCCATTTTATGACAGGACACGGGGATAAGACCGAATGGACTATATCCATTCCCCATTTTATGACTGACACTTATCACATCTTTTGAAAAACTCCTTAGTATCTTTTTCCATGTTATCCCAATAGTAGCCTACTCTGATAATTTTGCGAACCAAAAATTCGACGCCGGAATAGTTCCCACAAGTTCCTTCGTGGATTTCTCGAAGGACATAATTGGTGTCTCCTGACCCCAATATACCGCCAATGACCAATCGAACGTTCTCCTATACAATGTTCCATCTTTATCCGATGCAAACCTAGCAGACTTGGCTCGTAAGACCCTCGATTCTTTGTGGTCCGATGGGAGTTTTCCATTCTTTAAATAGTCAATATACTTATTCCTAGTCCCATGTTAGGCTTGTTGAATTTATCTCGGCATGAACCTCTTCAACCACTGACCTTGATAATTGGACAACAACCCCCGGGATGATGTCATCTTCTTCGACTGAGGATCCTAAGTTAGCAAGTGCGTCAGCTTCGCTAGCTTTGTCACGACCCAGAATCTACTAAGGGTCGTGATGGCGTCGGACACCACTGTTAGGTAAGACAACCAAAATACTTAATTAAATTCTCGTTTTAATAGTCTCGAAAACTATGATTTTCCTTCAATTTTACTAGAAAAAGGTAATCATTTCAAATTAAATACAAATGTTAAGAAGTTAAGAAAAGATACCCCATACTCATCCTAGAACCTAGTGTCACAAGTGCATGAGCATTTACTAGAGAATGAAATAAAATACAGTAACTGTCCGAAATAAAAAAAAGTGGACAGAAAGAAAACATAGTACAATGTTCTAAAAGAGACTTTGCTGGCTGCGGGTCATCTAATAAATGTAGCTCACCTAAGTCTCCGTATCATCCTTGCCGCTATGCCACTAAGCCAATAACCACACACGAACCTGTGCAACAAAAATGCACACCAAGTGTAGTATGAGTAAGAAAATAACGTGTACCCAGTAAGTATCTCGTCTAATCTCGAAGAAGTAGAGACGAGAGGTCGACTTCGACACTTACTAGTGGTCCAATAATGATACGTTCATAATATAATAAATTGAGGATTTTTATAAACATGATTGTAATTCAGTAGAATAAAGTAAGTAAACAAATCTTTCTCTTATAGGGAATTCCCAAACTTCTTTTCATCACTATATATTTACTCTCAAGCCGGGAAGGAAACAATATCAACTTCAATAAATTTCAAGGCAAGCAATACAAGCATGCGCAAATCGTGCTAAGGTCGTACGGCCCGATCCAACAATATTTAAACTGTGCACTGCCAAAGAGTCGAATGGCGTGAGCCATAGATGCATGTATTACCCCGCTCGCAAATCATACATGCGATGCAGTCAAATATAAATAATAGAGTTACCCCGCTCGCGAATCATACGTGCGACGCTGGTACTCATAGATACACACATTCAAACAGTCAATTAAGAATTTATCAAGAAACATTTATCCAAGGAAAAGTCAATTCTCTTTTAACGATTTAAGAAAATGAGGTTTAATCCTTTTTAGAAATTCTTTTACCAATTCGATATGATTTAGGAAATTTCAGTTGTCAATAAGATTATAAATATTTTAGATATAGCATGCTTTTGTGTCCTAGATTATCCGGACTTAAACATAATAGTAGCTACGCACAGACTCTCGTCACCTCGTACATACGTATCCCCCATAAATAGGAGCATATAACCAATTATTTTACCTATGGGGACAATACCTTCTTACAAGGTTAGAAATGAGACTTACCTCGCTCCGAAGTTCCATAACCGGCATTCCACGAACTTTCGAAGACTCAAGTTGATGCACAACATTCCAAAACTAGCCAATAATTATGTAAACTCATTAATACACGCTCAATTGCTCATAATAATCTAATTTATAGAAATCCCTAACCCCAATAGAAAAGTTGACAAAAACGTCCTCGGGCCCACATGCCCGGATTCCAATTTTTTTTGAAGATAAAGTTTACCCACAATCTCACGAACTCAAATATATAATTGGCTCTCAATTTTATGTCCAAAATCGTGGTCAAAATCCAAGAATACAAATTTCCTAGGTTTTCTTCAAAATCCCAAAATTTCTACTAATTTACATGATTTTTCATGTTAAAATCTAGATATAAACCAAGTAATTAACTTGCAATAGGTGGGAATCACTTACCTTGACATGGATGATGAAAATAGAGCTCCAAAATTGCTCCTAGTTCGGCTCCCATGGAGGAAATAAGATGAAATAAGCCAATCCCGTTTCTTTACACTTATACACTGCCCAGACGACTCTTCTTCGCATTCTCGATACTCTCATCGCATTCGCAAAAAAAAATTCCCAAAAACCATTTTCCAAACTCTTCTCAGATAGCCTCTTCTAGAATAAACTTTTTGTACAAAATTCAAAATTCCAAATTATTTGAAAACTAGACACCAAGATCTACAACTTTCATGTTTCGGTCACCTCCAAATTCCTTATAGATTTTGAGATATAAGCTTCTAAAGTCAGCCCCGTGCAACACAAATTTCTTCTTCATCTTCCTGGATAGCCTGTAGTGTACTAGCCATAACTTTTTGTAAACAAATCTAAATGTTAAATGGTTTACTTTTCTGAAAACTAGACACAAAGGGCTACAACTTTAATTTATCTCCAAATTCCTTATAGATTACGAGATATGAGCCTTCAAAGTCAGACCTGTGCAACAGAGATTTCCTTCTTCGCGAACGCGAAGCACAGAGTCCCTGAAGCCAAATCCTTATTCGGGAACGCGAAGAAAAATACTAGACACCAGCGTCAGCTATTGCAAAATAGCCCGAAATGATCCGAAACCACCCTGAAACCCACCCGAGGCCCCTGGAGCCCCGTCCAATCACACAAACCAGTCCTATAACATAACATGGACCTGCTCGTGGTCTCAAATCACATCAAACAACATTGAAATCATAAATCACTCCCCAAATCAAGCTTAATGAACTTTAGAACTTGAATCATCTACATTCGATATTGAAACATATCAAATCACGTTCGATTAATTTCAAATTTTGCACACAAGTCACATTCGACATTATGGACCTACTCCAACTTTCGGAATTGAATTCCGACCCCGATATCAAAAAGTCCACTTCCAGTCAAACTCCTAAAAAACATTCAAATTTCTATCTTTAGCCAAATGACTACAAAATGACCTACGGACCTCCGAATTTACTTCTGAGCTCCCAACACCAGAATCACCATACAGAGTTATTCCCAGATTCGCAATACCAAACGGACATTGATAACACTAAAATGCACTTCAATCCAAACTTATGAAATTCTTCAAAAAATTGCTAACTTCCACAATACGTGCCGAAACATTCTCGGGTCTTTTTAAACCTGATTCGGACATATGCCCAAGTCCGAAATCATCATACGAACTTGTTGGAACCTTCGAATCCCGATTCTGAGGCCGTTTACACAAAAAATCTAATCTTAGTCAATTCTTTGAACTTAAAGCTTCCGAAATGAGAATTCTCTTTCCAAATCAACTCCGAACTTCTGAAATTCAAATCCGACCATGCGTACAAGTCATAATACCTGAAGTGCAGCTGCCCATGGTCTCAAACTGTTGAACAACGTGCTAGAGCTCAAAACGACCGATCAGGTCGTTACAATTTTACTCTCGGGGAACATGGTCCAAAGTCCACTCCTTGAAGCGGTGCAGAGTTACCTGTAGCTTATCTAAGTACCATTGCATTTTTTCTTCCCGAAACTCAAAGCTTTTGTTTACTTTGTTTACGACCAATAGAGAATCGCACTTGGCCTCGATGACTTTTGCTCCCAAGCTTTTAGCTAGATCGAGACCTGCAATCATGGTGTGAGCACGTGATTTTTGCCCTATATATGAATTATTCCCAAATTTCAAACAAAATGATCTTTTTTCTTTATTTTTACAATTTTGTGAGTTTGGTGTCATTTTCTGATAATTGTTTGCATTTTATTTATGCATTTTAATTCATATTAAAAATACAAAAATACGCATTTGCATTTAGGATCGAATTTTATATTTTATGATTAATTGATAGTTTAATTGTTTTTATAACAAAATCTAAAGAAAATAAGAAAAATGGTTCGCTTTTGCATTTTTAATTGTTTAATTGTGAACTCGTCACAAAATAGTCTTAAACAATTTTAGGAGTTAATTAGTTTGATTTTTTTTTTATAAAATTAGAAAAAATGAAATACATAAAATACAAAATGAAAATAAATAAAAGAAATAAAAGAAAAGCAAAAGAAAAACAAATTAAAAGGCTGGCCTTAAGACCCAAATTTGGGCCAAACAGCTTAGCCCAACGAAGTTACCCTCATCCCCAAACCCAATTCCATCCCAAACCAAACCCCAGTCCAGGCCCAATCGCCCACCCGGCCTGCCCTCTAAAGAAACCAAACGACGTCGTTTGATTTAAGTGATTAATCCTGGCCGTCCGTCATCCTTCATCCAACGGTTTGTGTTGATCGTGAAAATTACATATAACTGTCTAAAATATCTATCAAAACCCTAAGACATATGTTTCCCTCCTCATAACGCTGCCGCCCCATCGTCTCTGCCACATCTCTGCCAATCACCGCCGCCGCCGGCGTTCACCCAATACCACTCAAATTTACACCTCTTCGTCGCCTTCGTTTCCTCTTTTCGAAACTCCAAAAGTCACATATCAAATCCAACCCAATCTCTTCAAATGATCGAATCTGTGGACGCCGCCTCCGCCGCCCACGGCGGCGCCACCACCAAATAACCTCAATATCACACCACGTGTTCTCCTCGTATCCCTTTTTCCAAATCCCTGTCCATTTGCCTCCAAATCCTCCTGCTCACTCTCAAATTTTCAAATCTAAGGGCAGAACCCTAGATGATCGAAGGTATCCAATTTTTTCCCAACCTTGCAAGTCCAGAGATGATTTCGACACTCAAACGATGCTTTCGTCTGTTTTCTGAGCAACGGACGAGCGTCCAGTACCATTTTGACATTTCAGTTCCACTCAATTTTTAACGGGTGAGCTTCTTTTAGCTTTAACATGGTTTATGCCCGTTAATTAGTTCATGCTCTCATTCTTCTTTCTTTGTCTTTTCTGCCAGCAACCCTTCTTTGTTCATGATTCACTAAGTTCTGATTCTTTAATAGCTAATAGTGTAGTTCTTAATGTGGTAGTGTTCTTTAATTAGTGTTAAAATTGGTGTGTGCATATTGATCTGATTTTTATGTTAGTATTAGTTAAACTGCTGATTAGTTTAGATGCTTAAATGTTAGTTAGTTAAATTTTCTACTAGCTTTTAGTTTGATGTGCAACATAATTAGTTAATAGATTTCTAGGTATAATTGAAACCTTAACTACTTGTTTGATCATAATTAGCTTAATTGGGTAATGTTTAATTGATAGGGAGGGTAGTAATTTCACAATAAGTAAGGGGTTGTTTGGTTTAGTAGTTTTGGAGGGTGTTTAGGGTGTTTTAGGTATCGAAAATGGACTATTTTGCTAAAGTAGTAATTCCAGAATTCAATTAAGGACAATATAGGTATTTTAAGGGTGGGAAAACCAATCAAAAACACCCTAGATTCTTCTAGAAGGGGGTCTAGGTGTAAGTTTTAGCATTCTAATGCTGTAACTTGGGTAACAAGCCAAAAAGTCAGGGATTAATCACTAAATTCTGAAATAAAAAGAGGGAAAAAATGGGGAATGGGTTCCAGAACATTCTGCCCTTCCCTTTACCTATAAAAGGCATCCCCAATGCCTTCATTGACAAGTTTGGAACCTCTGAAAATTTCCAGAAACATTCCAGCCTTAATTCCCTCACAAATCCCTTTCTTAAGTTCAAAAATTTCAAATTTGAACTTCAAAATCTAAGGAAGTTCCAACAATTTGCATTATCATAGTTCAAGTGTTTCTGTTAGCTTTCAATTCTTACCAAAAATCCAAAAAAACATATAAAATCCAGTAGGAAAAAAAAATCTGCTGCATTGCTTCATTTGAAATTAGTTGGAATCCTAGTCCATTTTCGAGTAAAATTTGAGATCAAACGAGTGTTTTGGTTGATTTGCTGCTGTCCATTCCCTATTACTCATTCTTGGGTGCTGTGATATCGGTTTGGATCCAAGTTCGGTCCTATTTGTTGCTGGTGTGAGCTCAGATTTGTTGAATTGCTGCTGACTTCCCTTCTCTTTGTTACTTTGCACTCCAGGTACACACCTAAATCTCACTGATGTAGCTGCGATTTGGAGTTGAAATAAGAAATGACCATTATGCTCACTGGATACCTGGTGTTGTGGACATTTAATTTGATGTTATTCTATTAATCATTTGCTCATTATATAACCTGGACTATACTAATTAGGACTGCTCAGACATGTTGTGCATTTAAATTGTCGATTGTGGGACTGTATTAACTAGAATCGTTTGAACTTGTTTAGTAATTAAACTGGAGAGTTTGGACTGTTGATCATGGATCGTTAATCTGCAGTAGATTGCTCCAGTTTAGGTTTTTGCATTAACGCAACTAGATAATGTTAGTATAAATGCTTCTTGAGTCCGTTGCTTTAGATAACAAACAGAACCTGTTATTGTTTGAATGTGTGCTGAAGTTTATGATAATGAATCAGGAAATTGGATACTGGTGTGCCTCCACTTATAGATAACTGATATTAGTTCCAGGGTAGAGATAGGCATTATGTTGACAATATGACTCAATTACTGTAAGCAAACAGGATTAAGTTTAAAAGATATCACTTAAATGCTCCTCCTGGTTTTTCTTAACAATTTGGTCCGTTCACTTGCCAAAAACAAACTTCAAATGTAACCTTTATCATATCGTTTGAGATAATGTTAAAATAAATTCTATTGGACTTGAAATTAGAGTTTGAATCGAAATAATAATCACTTTTGGTTTGCTGTTAATTTTCGAAGTTCAGATTGTCTCATTCTGCTGGTTGTAATCTTCACAAGCCCTAGGCCAAAGGTTGAGGCCCAATAAATGTTGGAGGTCTCGAATTACTGGCCTGGGCAAATTTCAAGGCCCAAAATTGTTACAAATCAGAACCCTTCAAATTACATAAGAATAGGGAATTAATTCGCAAATGTAAATTTGGGTTTCAAATTAGGTGGTGGGTTAAAATTAAAAGGGTCCTCCCTTTTGTTTGAATCCGAACTTGAATTCGAGGCTTCAATTTATAAATGCAAGTTAATTCGCCCTTTTAGAGACAAATAATAAATAGAAAATTATAGGTGCTTTAGGTTGGCTTTTAATAAAATATGAGATAAGCCCCGCTAAACATAACCCATAAATTGTGGGGCCCTCATTAATTGTCTATATAAAATACTTAGAATCCGGGCGTGCCGTTTAGCAAATTTCACGGCATCCCGCAAAGATGATAACCCGTTAGTCGCTTTAGGCGCATTTTTAATAATCTTACCTTCTTAACTACGGGTGTGCATTTCATGCAACCCAAATCCAAATCCTAAAATGTTGAATAAGAATGTGTCGAGGATCCGGGTGCACTTCATGTGACGTGCTCCGAAAATACAATCTTAAACGACGTTCACTTTCTTAATAATTGACTAAATCGATAAACAATCCTAAAATCGCATTATAGGTTCAACATGTAGTAAAGTTGGATTTTAGCCAAATATAGTATTTGAGCGACCGTGCTAGAACCACGGAACTCGGGAGTGCCTAACCCCTTCTCCCGGGTTAACAGAATTCCTTACTCGGATTTCTGATTCGTGACTGCACTACAGAGTCAAACCCTTTCCTCGATTCAGGATTCCAACCGGTGACTTGGGACAGAATAAATCTCCCAAGTGGCGACTCTGAATCTCTTAATAAATGAATCCCCTTTCGATTTACCTTTAATTTGAAAAACTCCTTTTATTATACCCTTCACGGGATGTAGTAGTGAAAAAGGAGGTGTGACAGCTCAGGCGACTCTGCTGGGGATAAGAACCCAGAATTTCGGTTCAGGGTTCAAGAATTCAAGCTCAATTAAATTGTTGTATTTGGCTTTATCTGATTTTTCTACATGTTCCATGCTATATGTGCTAAGTGTTTTGCCGCTTTGATATTTGTTGAAATTGTATATATAAATTGTCGCGAATCCCTTCTTCTCTCTGAGTCTTCTACATCATGGATAAGGATGCACTTCGTGTAGCTTCTCTTCTATTTAGAGTCTTTTTCCCAATTTAGAACGAGGTTTGGATAAGTTGCAAAGCCGACGGAGCTTCTGTATCCCCGGTACGCTGCCTCCCTCCTCGACTCGAGTTGTTCGCTCGAGTAAGCCGGGTCTAGACCAATAAACCTAGGGTTTAAACCTAGAAGAACAATAAACTCATGTCGGATCCCTAGTAGGACACTTGTTTGCATCATGTGCATTTGACTTAGGGGACTCAACACAGGGGTTGGATCCGTCTAGGACATGTCACCTAAATTGAAATGACCATCTTGATGCATCTTATGTGCTACTTGCGCATTTATTTGCTCGGCTTTGCATGTTGACCGGCTTGTCTATAATGAGTGAAAATTGTGAAAAATAGCAGTGTTAGGACCAAGTGGGGGTAATCATTTGTTTGAAAAAACCAATACCCAAATAGTACCGAAATGTTGCCGGATTTTTAAAAATGGAAAAGAAGGTAAAGAAAAATATTTGAAAAATAAAAAGAAAATCGTTGTTCAAAATAGTCTTGATTTTGGCCGGTCGGCCCGAACTACGCTGGTTTGATTCTCACCGGATATGAGATACGTAGGCAATCCTCATCGGGTCCAACCTCCCTTTTGCCAAACATAGCCAAAAATGTCAAAATTTTAATTTTCATTACAAATAAGTCGGGTGATGCCATTCTTGTTTAAAATAAGCCGAATGTCCCTCAAAAGGAC
>MU664792.1:106706-134566 GCA_026770625.1 Nicotiana glauca
CAAAAAATAGCCACTTTTTCCTTTAGTCATTAAATCCCCTCTAAATAAATGTGCAGGATGAATTCAAACAACATCGAAACCTTCTCAGTCCTAAGCGAGACACCCCTAAAGCTCCATATATGGTGGGACGGCCTAGGAACTGGAAGTAAAGAAACGGTGGTCAAAATTTTGGGCGGCCTTGTTGGACTCATGAACATAAAGCCGAGAAAGGATATTATTGAAGCATTGATACCGTTCTGGGACCCAACACGTAATGTCTTCCGATTCACAGATTTCGAACTCACACCGACATTAGAAGAGATGGCAGGGTATGCAGGCCTCAACGGGAACCTGCAAAGTAGATATCCCTTAGCACCAAGACCGGTCACACACGATAGATTCTTAGATTTGTTGAACATCAGTCGGGATATCCAAGACCCGTATTTAGCAGAAGGGTGCTGCACTTTGCACTTCCTCTATCATCAGTATGGCAACCCAAAAGGCTTTGAAGAGCCCAACACCGGCCTGACTCACACTTTGAATAGCATTCATGATGGCTTTTCTAGGAATTGTGGTTTGCCCAAGGAAAGACGGTCATATAGACCTCAGGCTAGTAGGGATGTTGGATGTGGCTACAAATAAACCTACTAGCACGGTGGTTCCTTTGATCGTAGCAGAGATGTATCGAGCTTTATCCAAATGCCGAGAGGGCGAGAAATTCTTTTAGGGATGTAATCTCTTACTACAAATGTGGATTCATGAGCATCTATGTCACCGTACAGGGTATATGAATTTTGGGTTAACCGGGCTTAGTTGTATCAATGAATTTGAAACCCGGGTCACATGCATTGAATTTCCTGAGGGTGTTGAGGCCTGGTCGTCGTGCTTGAGATCGTTGACCGCAGATAAGATTGAGTGGGCTTACGGGTGGCTTCCCGCTACTGAAGCTGTCTACACGTCAGCAGAGGTCCCCTATATTCTTCTGATGGGTATCCGAAGCATACAGCCTTACGCTCCTTACCGGGTTTTGCGACAACTTGAGAGATTCTAGACAGTGCACAATGATGAAGATATGAGTGAGCAAGTCATTGAGTTAGGCCCGAAGGCTGCATTTCCTGAAGGCAGAATCTGAAAGATATGGAATGAGTGCCGGTTCCTCGAGCCTAAAACCATAATACTGGACCAAGCTAGAGGCGAGGTAGATCCCAAGTATCTGACGTGGTTTGGAAAAAGATTCCAAATCCCAGAGAGACCTGCTAAAAGACCACATGTGCAGCAATTTACTAATGGGGTCCAGGTTCAATGGGATTGGCAAGCGAAGGAAAAGGAGTACCGAGCTAGAATAGGACAGTTGGAGCAACAGGTCCGGGACCTCCAATTTGACAAGAGTGTACAGGCTACAGCCGATGAGGGTGATAAAAAGAAATTAACTCAGGAGAACGAAGCACTCAAACCCAAATTAAGCAAATGATAATAGATGCCAGGAACCAAGAAAGAAGTCCATCTGATGAAAGGTTGATCAAAAGGTTAAGGAGACAAATCTCAGACTACCAAGAAGAATTAGAAAAGTCCGAGGGAAATATGGCAGGGCTTCGGGCACAGTGGGCCAAGAATACTGCGGAAAGAGCCCAGTTTGTACAATAATTTGAAAATAGATTACGAGGGAACCATCGCCAACATGAGGAGAAAAATGAATACTCTGGAAGAAAAAGCGGCCCGGCGAGATAAAGAATTTTAGGCCGAGAGGGGCCATTGTTATGAGTTGATTGCCGAGATGCAAAGGGAAATAAAATTGTTACAAGACCTTCACCTCCAGGATTCCCAAGTATTAGAAGCCCGTACCCAACAGATAAGCCGACTTCTCCAAGAAAAGGGCAAAATCAGGGAAAGGATCTGAAGCATTGCACACTATATCTTCAAGAGATGCCAGGACGGTGAACGGATGGGTCGTACCACTTTCTTTGCGTCAGTGATGATATTTGTTCGACCGGTCATGAAGGATTTGGAGCAATTGCAAAGGGGTCTTGTGCGCAGGCCCGCGGCAATGCCGAATGATACCCCGCGGGTCCCAGGGTTTGAAGCTTTGATGTACTCCTAGGTTAAGTTGAGTCTGTACTTTGTTTTTAAGTCTATTTTGTACTTTCCTTTTTTTTTTTGAAAATGAAAAACAAATAGTCTGGTAGTTTTGTAATCACAATTGTCATTAATGAAAATTCTAAAATTCCCAAAAATTGTTCTTTATTTCTTGCATTTAATTTTACAATTATTGACAAGAACTATGTTTGGTCTGATTCATGCGGTGTCATGATGCGTAGGCAATCTTCATAGGATCCAACCATAGCCATATGAAAAGAGAAAATACACTGAGAAAAAAAGAGCGAAAAAACAAGAGAGAAACAAGAAGAGAAGAAAATCCACAACGAAGAGACAATGGCAAAACAAAAACAAAGAAACAAAGGCAAGAATAAGAGAAAGACGTCACAGTCGAGAATAAATAAAGCCGGGATGACGCAAGCGGTCGAGCAAATGCATAATAGAAATTGTTAACTGCCTAGGTGCATTCATTCCCCAAACGTGCGGTTATCTATTTGTTAATGCTCTAACCGCTAACAACGTTGTTGTTGATTATGAGCCCAGGCAAATGGTTCAGTTGACTGGCATTCTGGCAACCCACCCATACAACACACGTTCTAAAGATAAATCAAAAATGGTCAACGAAGAGTTAGAAGTGAGCATCGTCGACCCGTCTAGGGAGGAAGAAGCTGTGGATGTCAACTCCATGAAAGAGGAGATGTATAAATTGAAGAAACAGATGGCCGAAATGTACCAGGCATGGGCAAAAGGACACTCACTACCAGCTTATCTTGCTAACCCTACCTACATCCCACCATTAGCTCAGCCACAAGATCCTCCTACACTGAACTCCTCTCCGGCCTACCCTACCTACCAGCAATACTATGCAACTACTTCCCAAACACCACCACCTCCACCACCCAAACAAATCCCATGCCCTCCACCTCCGACCACTCCCGTGTTTGTGGCTCCTCCACCCACCACATTACAGAGATCTTCTAGTGAACCCCTATTTCAAACCCAGGAAACCCACTATTACCCACCGGAACCCACCTTCAAACCGCCAGAACCATATCCTTACACTCCCCGTCTGGAAATCTCAGCTGAAGAAGAGAAGCCTCCCAAAAACCCTGAGCAGCAGGAGATGATACGAAAGGTGAAAAGCTTGGAGAAATCATTTAGAAATATGCAAGGCCTAGTAGGGCAGGTGAGTGTGGCCTACAAGGACTTGTGCTTGTTTCCTGACGTCCAGTTGCCCGCAGGATTCAAATTACCCAAGTTTGATCTGTACGACGGACATGGTGACCCAGTAGCCTATCTGCGGGGATTTTGCAGTAAAATGAGAGGCGCTGGGGGAAGGGATGAGTTATTAATGGCATACTTTAGTCAAAGTCTCAGTGGTGCCGCTTTGGAATGGTACACGCGGCAAGATCATGCTCGATGGTACACCTAGGATGATTTGGCCCAGGCATTCGCATGCCATTTTCAGTATAACTTAGAGATTGTCCCGGACCGGCTTTCATTGACCAAAATCAAGAAGAAGCCGGGGGAAAGCTTCAGAGAGTACGGTTTTCGGTGGAGAGAACAGGCCGAAAGAGTTGATCCTCCAATGAAGGAAGGCGAGATAATCGATTATTTTCTGCAGGCTTTGGAGCCTACTTATTATGGTCATCTGGTATCGGCATTCGGAAAAACTTTTAATGAGGTAGTAAAAAAGGGAAGTATGGTGGAAGAGGGTCTCAAGACTAACAAAATTATGAGTTATTCGGCGATTAAAGCAACTACCCAGGACATCCAGAGCGGCACTGGAGGGGTACTGGGAAAGAATAAAAAGGAAGATGTTACAGTAGTAGAATCAAGAGCTTGGTCCAGGGGTCCATCACCATATTATCACCAACCACGCCCCCATCCCCAAACCTACCCACAAAACCCATACAGCCCGCCATAACACTACTACCCACCTCCCGCCCCCCATTTCTCCGTCCACCATGCCCAAACATACCCCCAACCTCAGACGTCATGGCATGCACCTACCCCACAAAATACTTACCATACTCAAAATACCTACCCACCTCCGAGAGCCTACAAAAACCCCCACTGGACCCGATTTTCGACCCAACCCTATTTCTAAAAATGACAGGTTGCAGAAGAAGAAAACTTTCACTCCGTTGGGAGAATCTTACACCAGCTTATACCACAGATTGAGACAATTGGGCATGTTAAGTCCGATTGAACCCAAAATGCCAAATCCTCCCCCAAGGAACCTGGACTATTCGGTGAATTGCGAGTATTGCTCGGGTGCCCCGGGGCATGATACAGAGAAGTGCTGGCATTTGAAAACGGACATCCAGGAGCTCATTGATACCCGCCAAATTGAGGTGCAGGCTCCAGAGACGCCTAACATCACTTAGAATCCATTGCCAACCCATCATGAGACTCATATGATTGAGTTAGTGCAAGAGGGGGAATCTAAGAAGCCATCACAAACCGTGATGATGATCAAAGCCAGTGAAGACAGGTCACATGAGAAGCCAACCAGTGGGAAAGAATTGATCAAGGAAGGAGAGACAGTTAGGAAATCGGTGGGGATGATAAAGAAGGAGTCGTTGAACAGTGATGCAGTAAGACAAGAAACAGTCAAAGTGATAGTACCGGGAGCAGTTGCCAAGCCCGTTGTAATCGTGAAAGGGGCTCACACGGAGCCAGTTATCATTAAACCAGTGACTCAGTTGCCAATAGTCAGTGAAAAGGCCGTCCCATGGAATTACGGGCGAGTGGCTGTGACGTACAAAGGGAAGGAAGTTAAAGAAGAAGTTTGTGAAACCCATAGGCTGACTCGTTCAGGGACATGCTTTGCCCCTGAAGAGCTGAGAAAGGTTAAAGCAGCCAAACATAATCCAGCACCAGTAAAAAGAGCCGTAACGGAAGAAGAGGCAGAAGAATTCTTAACGAAGATGAAGGTGCAAGATTATTCCATTGTAGAACAGTTGAGGAAAACCCCATCACAGATTTCATTGCTGTCTCTACGGATTCATTCGGACGAGCACCGCCGGGCATTAATGAAGATTCTGAATGAAGCCCACGTTCCAGATAAGATCTCTATAAATCATCTAGAGAAAATAGCAAACAAAATTTAAGAGGTCAACAGGGTTACATTTTCTGATGATGAGCTGCCTTTGGAGGGCACTGAGCATAATAGAGCGCTCTACCTCACGGTGAAATGTGAAGACTCAGTGGTCACCCGGGTGCTGATTGACAACGGATCCAGTGCAAATATTTGCCCTCTTTACACCCTGGAAAAGTTAAAAGTGAACAGTGAGAGAATTCACAAGAATAGGATCTGCGTATGAGGATTTGATGGAGGAGGAAAGGACACGGTTGGGGATATCATATTGGAACTAACAATAGGACCAGTTGAATTTACTATGGAGTTCCAGGTGCTTGACGTGGCTGTTTCTTACAATCTTTTGTTGGGCCGACCTTGGATTCATGCCGCAAAACTAGTGCCGTCTACCTTGCATCAGATGGTCAAATTCGAATGGGACCAGCAGGAAATTGTGGTGCATAGAGAGGATAGTTCGTGTAATACCATTATGCCTTTCGACAAAGCTGAGGACGACAAAGGTCCATGGGTTTACCAAGTCTTGGATACAGTATCAGTTGCAAAAATCTCGGAAGGAGAGTGTATTCATGTGCTCGGGGTAGCTGCTGCATCTGTCATGGTGGCTTCGGAAATGATAAGGAATGGATTCTTACCTGGAAAGGGCTTGGGTGCTTCATTACAAGGCATCATACAGCCGGTATCTCTTCCTGGATACTTTTGGTTTAGTCTTTAAGCCCACTACTGTTGACATAAGACGAGCTAAGAAGATGAAAAAGAGAGCATGGACCCTTCCAAAACCCATACCCCGCCTGTCCCATTCCATGTCCGGCCTGGTACTAAGAGGCGCCCAGCAACTGTAATGCCTCATTCTGTGATGATGGAACCCGACAAGGAGCTGATTGAGAGGTTTGAAAAGTTGTTTGTCGATGTGAATGTGGTGGAGGCAGGCGAAGGTCCAAGCAAAGCAGATGTGCAGTTCGTGGGGGCCCATGCAAAGCTTAATAATTGGGAAGCTACTCCTCTACCTACCCGGATGGAGTCGTGGTAGTTAGTTTTGATTTTCCTTTCAGTTGAATCTGGATTATTTTCAAGGTTGTAATTCGGATGCTATGTTCCATCCGTTTGGATGAGTTAGACCTTGTTATCTTACAATTTTAGTGAAATGCAATTTCTTTCCTTTTTCATTCCTGATAGCCTTTATTTTGTCTTTCTTTTCTTTCTTGTATAGTCCCTTTTATGCTGGAATCACTTATGTGTCATGCATGAGGAGTCTTCGGCCTAGTATTAATTACCAATCTAACTCCGATATAATAATACAAGAAATTGAGTGTGATGACAAGGTAAAATATGATGATGAGGAAGCCTTTGAAGAAATCAGTAAAGAATTAAGCCAATTTGAGGAAAAACCCAAACCTAATCTGAACGACACAGAGGCAATCAATTTAGGGGATCAGGAGAATATACGGGAAACAAAAATAAGTGTCCATTTGGAGCCTCCACTCAGAGAAGAGATAATCAAAGTGCTGCTTAAGTACAAAGATGTTTTTGCGTGGTCATATAACGATATGCCAGGTTTGAGTACCGATTTGGTGGTCCACAAATTACCCACAGACCCAGCATGCCCTCCTGTCAAACACAAGTTGAGGAAATTTAAAACAGATATCAGTGTGAAAATCAAAGAATAAGTCACCAAGCAGTTTGATGCGAAGGTCATCCGGGTCACCCGGTATCCCACTTGGTTAGCTAATGTTGTGCCTGTACCAAAGAAGGATGGAAAGACCAGAGTGTGCGTTGATTACCGTGATCTCAATAAGGCGAGTCCAAAAGACAACTTCCCACTGCCAATGAAAATTGTACCAAACATGAGATTGGTTCTTTCGTGGCTTGTTATGCGGGCTATCACCAGATTTTAATGGATGAGGAAGATGCGGAAAAGACGGCATTCATCTCGCCTTGGGGGACGTATTGTTATAGGGTCATGCCATTTGGGTTGAAGAACACAGGGGCAACATATATGAGGGCAATGACCACCATGTTCCATGACATGATACATCGAGAAATTGAGGTCTATGTAGACGACGTGATCATAAAATCAAGGAAGCAATGTGACCATGTTAAAGACCTGAGGAAGTTTTTCCAGAGGCTCCACAGGTACAACCTCAAACTTAATCCAGCAAAGTGTGCATTTGGAGTTCCATCGAGGAAGTTGTTGGGGTTCGTGGCAAGTCGACGCGGTATCGAGTTAGACCCGTCCAATATCAAAGCCATTCAGGAGTTACCACCGCTAAAAAGCAAGAAAGAGGTGATGAGTTTACTCGGCAGGTTGAATTATATTAGCAGGTTCATTGCCCAGCTTACAACAACTTGCGAGCCTATCTTTAAGCTGCTAAAGAAAGATGTTGTGGTCAGATGGATGGATGAATGTCAGGCAGCATTTGACAAGATTAAGGAGTATTTGTCCAGTCCACCTGTGTTGGTTCCGCCAGAGCCAGGAAGCCACCCTTGATCCTCTATCTGGCAGTTTTAGATAACTCTTTTGGTTGTGTACTGGGGCAACATGACGTCACAGGAAAGAAAGAGCAGGCGATTTACTACCTCAGCAAGAAGTTCATATCTTATGAGGTAAAGTACACTCAGCTTGAGAGGACGTGTTGTGCTTTAACCTAGGTAGCATAGAAATCGAAACACTACTTGTCATTATATACCACCTATCTCATCTCTCGGTTGGACCTGTTGAAGTACATTTTTCAGAAGCCCAAGCCCACAGGCAGGCTCGCAAAGTGGCAAATCTTGCTCACGGAATTTGATATTGTCTACGTGACCTGGACCACAATGAAGGCACAAGCGGTGGCTGATCATCTAGCCGAGAACCCAGTTGATGATGAATACGAACCTTTGAAGACATACTTCCCTAATGAGGAGACAATGTATGTCGAGGAATTAGAACAAGACGAAAAACCGGGGTGGAAGTTGTTCTTTGATGGGGCTGCCAATACCAAAGGCATCGGGATAGGAGCGATACTTGTTTCTGAGATAGGGCAACACTACCCTGTTACAGCTCAACTTCATTTCTACTGCACCAACAACATGGCTGAATACGAGGCATGTATCTTGGGTTTGAGGTTGGCTATAGACATAGGTGTCCAGGAGATCTTGGTCATGGGCGACTCGGATCTTCTAGTGCATCAAATTCAGGGAGAATAGGAGACACGAGACTTAAAGCTCATACCGTACCGGCAGTGTTTGCATGAACTTTGTCAACGGTTTCAGTCGATAGACTTCAAGCATATCCCAAGGATTCATAATGAAGTTGCTGACGCTTTGGCCACTTTGGCGTCGATGTTGCATCATCCAGATAAGGAATATGTGGACCCGTTGCAGATTCAGGTCCGAGATCAGCATGCCTGTTGTAACATGGTGGAAGAAGAACTTGATGGTAAGCTGTGGTTTCATGATATCAAAGAATACCTCAGGATGGGAGTATATCCGGTACATGCCACATGGGACCAAAAGAGAGCCATTAGATGCTTAGCAAGCAGATTTTTCTTCAGTGGAGGAGTGTTGTACAAAAGAACCCCAGATCTTGGTTTATTGAGGTGCATGGATTCTAAATAGGCCACAACTATCATGACCGAGGTACATGCGGGAGTTTGTGGACCTCATATGAGTGGATATATATTGGCTTACTATGGAATGGGATTGTATCAGTTTCGTGCACAAGTGTCATCAATGCCAAGTATACGGAGATTTGATTCGTTCTCCACCATCTGAACTGCATACAATGTTGGCACCATGGCCCTTCGTTGCTTGGGGAATGGATGTTATTGGGCCAATCGAGTTGGCAGCGTCAAATGGGCACAGGTTTATTCTGGTAGCCATTGATTATTCACTAAGTGGGTTGAGGCAAAAACTTTCAAATCGATGACCAAGAAGGCAGTGGTCGATTTTGTGAATTCGAATATCATTTGTCGATTCGGAATCCCGAAGGTAATTATCACAGACAATGTTGCCAATCCCAATATCCATCTGATGGCGGAGGCATGTCAGCAGTTTAAGATCACGCACCGCAATTCCACCCTATATTGTCCTAAGGCGAATGGAGCGGTCGAAGCAGCTAACAAGAACATCAAGAAGATACTTCGAAAAATGGTGGAAGGGTCTAGGCAATGGCATGAGAAGTTACATTTTGCTTTGTTGGGCTATCACACTACTGTTCGCACTTCAGTAGGGCGACTCCTTATTCATTGGTATACGTTACGAAGGCAGTAATACCCGTAGTGGTTGAAATACCATCCCTTCGAATTATCGCCAAGGCGGATATTGACGATGTTGAATGGGTCAAAGCCCGCTTGGAACAATTGAGCTTGATTGATGAAAAGAGATTGATTGATGAAAAGAGATTGGCAGCAATATATCACGGACAGTTGTACCAACAGAGAATGGCAAGAGCATATAACAAGAAAGTGCGTCCGCGGAAGTTTGAAGTAGGGCAATTGGTGTTGAGGCGTATCCTACCTCACTGGGTTAAGGCAAAAGGAAAGTTCGTTCCCAACTGGCAGAGGCCATTTGTCGTAACCCGAGTGTTGTCCAATGGTGCATTATATCTGACAGATGTGGTAGGAAAATGTGTAGAAATGGCTATCAACTCCGACGCAGTCAAACGATACTATGTATGATTTCTTTGTCTAATTGTACTTAATTGTATTTAGCATGTTTTGAGATTGAAATGACGAAGGCAGTTTGTTCTGCTATCCAAACACTTTATCCTTTGTTATCCCTTTGAGCCTTATTCTATTTTCTTTCGTATCCCTCTTTCGGAATCAATAATAAAATTCGTAGGCCCGAGCGAAAAGTAAGTGTTGAAACAAGAGAAAAGCATTGAAAAAGAAAATGAAGAGAAAAGGAAAAGAAGAAGAAAAGAAAAGAAAAGAAAAAAAGAGAAAAGAAAAGAGAAAAAAAGAGGAGAAAAGAAAAGAGAAGAAAAAGAAGAGAAAAGAAAAGAAAAGAGAAAAAGAAGAGAAAAGAAAAGAAAAAGAAAAAAAAAAGAAAAGGAAAAAAAAAGAGAAAAGAAAAGAAATGAAAAGAAAGAAAAGGGAAAGTGGAAGAAAGGAAATATCGCCACAACGATATAATTTTATAACATGAACTACATTTGACTTGATCCCGAAAGGGTACGTAGGCAGCCTCTCTCTGGGGTTCACACTACAAAAAAAATAATCTTTAGCGGCAATTTATTTTCCTTTTGGAGGCAATAATAATTGCCGCTAATACCATTACCTGCTATTGATGTTTTGCCGTTGTATCCAGCGTCGCTAAAGCTTTTAGTGGCAATTCTACTAATTATTGGTAAAGACACCAATTATTGCCGCTAAAGGTCATTACTTTTAATGGAAATTATTTATCGGCAATTCCAATAGTCACTAAACCTGCCTAAAAGATATGCTAGTTCATAAATTTAGTGGCATTTATTATTGCCGCTAAAAATCGATTAATTGATGTGAAAGAGGAACTATTTTAGCGGCAGTTGTTATAGTGACTAATACTATTAAATTTTTCTTTATTGATGTCCTTAATGGCTTTTCTATAGTTGACAAAAAAATATTTTATAAAATAAAACATGCTAATATCAAATACATAGAAACAAAATGTATTTCATTACATTCAAAACAAATACAACTGCTAATTTATCATTTCAAAGTGTAAATACATAAGAGGAGGAAAATCATTTGAATCCAATACATTTTCAAGTCTAACAAATTTCTTCATTCCTTGATTATATGGAAGTCTTCCATATGTGCCACACATACTTGCACAAGCTTAAAGATCCATTTGTAAACCGAAATGATAGGCTAGATTGCATCAGATCAACCCCTCATATGCACCAGGATAAGGAGCTATATTCCACTAGATCAACTTCTCAAATAATATCAGCATGATACAAGTTTTGTGCATGCTATCAATGCTTTTTTGAAACCAGATCTGAAATTCATAAATGAACAAGTAGCGTACTAAATATGGCTATGGTTCAGTGAAATATTGATAAAAGAGCGATAATTTGTTCACTAAACGAGACTTTGGCCATTACATTATATTTCCCATGATCCCTTGCATTAGTTGCATCAATCCTTTTGTGCTTTAACTAGGCTTGCACAATCATGATATGCAGAAAAAGTGTATTGTCATGATATTAACAATGAAAAGGGCTTTAATTGAAAGAAAGCTTCCTAAAAACTTTCAGTATGAATATTATCTAACAAATGGAAACTTCACAAATCAAATACATCAAGCTCATCTTGCAGGACTTAAATATTAATTATTGCTTAGTAGCAAGCAGATGCTATACATACATTGAATATACTACAAGATCAATTAACTACAACTTCACAAATAAGGTTTTCAGGTCATGAAAATATATTTACTAGCAGAAAAAGCCAATCTAATGGAAGAGCAAAACAATATTGAATCTCATCATACATATGGAGAATGATCAAAATAGCTAACCACCAAACTAAAATTAATAAGTAAAGGTAATTTATTAATAATATCCTACTACCAAGATGGTGCTAAGCCAGTACAAAAATAAAGCTAAATTTATCCTTTCATATATTACCACAGAAAGACAAGAATACAACATATTTACTAACTACTCACTTAAACAAAGCTAAATTAATCACTTCATATCTTAGCACAGAAAGATAATAATGCAACATATTCACTGAATTTTCATGGAAAGTTTATCTTGTTCTCACTTCTGATATTAGTAGTAAAGTTTAGAAGGAATTCATGGTGAAATTATTAATTCTTATGTTAGTTCCAAGTGACAGTGTCTTTCTTTTAAATCTCGGTGGTACTTTCTTGTCACACGGGACTCGTATGCGCACAAACCAAACATACCCAAAATCACAGAAATTGCACGATAACATAGGAAAATGCAAACAGTAATATAATTGAAAAGCAACTTAACATGCTGCAAACGATAGCCAATTAATAACCCTTTTCAATTGAGGAATTCTTCAACAAAATAATCTAACTGTACATAAGATATAATAAATTACTCCTCCATCCTAGTTTATGTGATGCAATTTCACTAGGCACATAGTTTAAGAAAGAAAGACTTCTGAAATTTATAGTCTAAAATAAATCACATATATTTATGTGGCTATATATCATCTTATTAAGGGTAAAATGGTAGGTTTAAAATTAAATTATTTCTGAATATAATAATGCATCATTCTTTTTGACACAGACTAAAACGGAAAGTGTATCACATAAATAGGCATAGACAGAGTTAATTTTTAAAAGCAGTTGCAGATCTACCACTTCATAGTAAAATAGATTGATAACATTTACTAAAAGAATATATGCAAAACCTTGTATGCAGGTGTGATAGTTGCATCTATGACACTTGAAGAACTAATTCAACCGAAGTCAACCAAGTGAAAAGCATTCTAACAAAATCATCTTAAAACTAAAATTACTATGCATATTTTTAGATGTGAGAGAATATAGACCTGATTTATTACCGATAAATAGAGTTAACAGTCATTTGGACATATAAGTATAAGATTTTAGTAAAGCCAGAGTACCTCATACAACAATAAGGAGGCATCACTTTCTTAGGACTCAATAATACTTACGATTTTCCATCTCGAAACTTCCACCATTCTGGCTCATACCATGCCCTTCACTCTTTTGCAACTACTTTACTTAGGGTCTAGAACTGAAAGATAATGAAACAAACAAGTTTAAATCTCACATAGAGCCAAATAACCAAAAGAAAACATGTAAAATTTCTATCAAATGAGTACATAAGTCTCCGTACCCATTCTAATATTCGGGAAATACTCTCACATGTTCCAAAATACTTGGCTTTCCTATTTCTAAAACTCAGACTAACTGACCATAACTAATATGTTAAAATGAATATTTTTGTCTATAAAAATGAGGATAACTACAACTATATATTTTCTACATATTAAAAAATTCTAGTAACATGTTAAACAATTGTTTTAAATGATTTAGTTATGAAAATTAGACAAATTGAGAGTATATTTATTTTTCAAATTTAACATTGAAGCGACCAGATTCATTCCAAGTTTGCACTGGAAAATATTATTTTGTTGAAAAACTGTAATGAAAGAAAGTTACTACTCGTTTCCAAACATCCTTCTTCTAGAAAAGATTTTCATGAGAAAGAAATACCACAAGGAAATCTAGTTTACCTTACAGCAATGTCATGGTAACGTAAAATGAAAAATTGCTCCAACAAAAATCTCCGTGAAATACCAATTGTAATCTATATACAAATGATTCACCATCACTACTCTATTTTCGCTTGGGAAAAAAAGAAGCAAATTCTCCTACAATAAAATGTATGTAAATTGTACTTACCATAACCAAATTAAATATATATTCGGCTTGTATCTATCAAATTTGAAGTTTATTTATGACTTCTAGATTTTAGAACGGCCATCAACAACAAGAAATCAATACCTAAAGAAAAAGAGATAGAAATAGAGAGAGTAGAGAGAGATTAACTGGTGACATTCGGTTTGTGATAGTGAGAGAGACGACGATGAGAGAGAGGTTTACTTGTGGGTGATGATCGTGAGAGAGATGATGAATCCAGAAAGCCTAGTTCTTCTATGGCTTACCGTGACATAGAGGAATCCTTTTGCAAATTGTGGGTGAATATGAGTGCGGCAAGAGGAAATATTTTATTGATGAAATAACTGGAGGGAAGTAAAAATTAATACACTAAGTTGTATACCAAATATTTGGAGGGAAGTCAAAACTTAAAATAAGTACTCTGTTATACACATATTTTGCTGATCATTATTTTGATTTGCCGCTAAAGAAGCATAATTTCCCTGCAAATGTGCAAATGCCAGTAATACTTGTCTGTGGAGAACAAACTAGCGGCAAGTAATTTATTGTCACTACATAATTATCGTTAAAGACCATTTTTGTTGTAGTGCCAGTCACACCGAAATAAAAATCCAAAGTCCCAAGAAAGAAACTGGGGCAAAAGTTGTGATTGTTGTAAGAAAGTCTGATTCCGAAAGTTGTAATGTTAAACCTGTAGTTGAATTATTTTGAGCCTCTACGCCCTTCTTTCTAAACCCCATCCAAAAGCCGCGTTACGGTCCAAAGAAAGACCTTTTGATCAATCTTCAAGAAATGCTAATGCGAGGAGGAAAAGCGATTCATGTTGGGGGCAACACTCTGGTACCAGAAGAGAAATAGCGGAAGTGAGAGTGTCTTATTAGTGAAAACCCTCAAGGGTACCACAATGCGATGAATCTGAGAGAAACAAAAAATGAGAGAGTCTTATTGGTGAAAACCCTCATGGGCACCGTAAGGCGAAGTGAGTTTTGAGAGAAATAAAAAATGAGAGAGTCTTGTCGGTGAAAACCCTTATGGGCACCGAAAGGTGAAGGTGAGTTTTCAGATGGGCAAATGAAACAAGTATGTGGTTAACGGCTACTCGAAACATGGCAAACCAAGCAGGGTTGGGTTTTGGCGAAAGTCAGGTCATGAAAGGCTAGGAATAGCAAATGTGGCAATTGTAGGCTGATTGGGGGGACAGACTAGGCTGGTTAATCCAAATGCATGGCACGATCAATGGTACCAGCTGTTCCATTCAGATAAGTCCTATCCTCTTCTGTTCATTAAAAATCATCCGTTTCGGAGTTTTTCTATCCTTAACCTTTAAGGACATTGCATTTCATTATCTTGGAGTCTATCTATAACATGTTTCGGTGTCAGTTCTGGTCAAAAGCAAAGAAGGATGTCAAGGCTAACTACCAGCTTCCCAGTTGTACGGCACCTGGAACATATCAAAGAAAAGTAAGACATAAAGGACCGTTGGAAGTTCCATCGGTGGGTTAATCAGATAGTTGTGGGGAAAAAGCAGAGTTTCAAATAGAAGGGTCAGAAACACAAATACATCCATACGGTATAGAACATGTGGATCGCCAAAGTTAGGGGGTTGAAAGTCAGTCAGAAAGTCGAGGCGTTTCGAGGCAAGTCCGGGGAAACAAGTTGGAACAGAGCCGGAAGCAGGAACACACCCAGCAAGAATGCCAGCAACTAACCACTATTTTATGTTAACAAAGCTTTCTTTGATTGAAACAGGAGCAGAAGATTTCTCTTTGTTTTGGCTATTTTGCTACAAGCAGGCGCCCACCTGGAGAACAAGGGAATACATTTAAAGTTTTGACAATCAGGCGCCACCTGGATAATAAGGGAATACATTTCAAGTTTTGGCAATCAGGCGCCCACCTGGATAACAAGGGAATACATTTTAAGTTTTGGCAATCAGGCGCCCACCTGGATAACAAGGGAATATATTTTAAGTTTCGGCAATCAGGCGCCCACCTGGATAATAAGGGAATACATTTCAAGTTTTGGTAATCAGGTAACCACCTGGATAACAAGGGAATACATTTCAATTTCAGCAATCAGGCGCCCACCTGGAGAACAAGGGAATACATTTCAAGTTCAGCAATCAGGCGCCCACCTAGATAACAAGGGAGTATAATTCAAGTTTTATCTTTCAAGTTCTTATTGATATTTGATAACATGATTTAGTTTTACACTCACATTTGTACCCAGCCACCGAACTGGGGCAGAAAATTTTCTTTGTTTTGTCTATTTTTGTTGAAATCAGGCGCCCACCTAGAGAACAAGGGAATACATTTCAAGTTCAGCAGTCAGGCGCCTACCTGGAGAACAAGGGAAGTACAATTCAAATTTTAGCTTTTACTTTTAACATCTGATAACACGATGTGCCCGGTCGTCAAACTGGGGCAGGAAATTTTCTTTATTTGTTTATTTTTTTACAGTCAGGAGCCCACCTGGAGAACAAGGGAATACTTTTCAAGCGTCAGCAATTAGGAGCCCGCCTAAAGAATAGAGGCACATATTTCAAACTTCAGCAGTCAAACATCATTCGGAGGAATGACAGAACATCTCCGATCACAACGCAAGGCAGCAACGCAAGAATTCCATCGGAAGAATACAAGATCAAAGCAACACAAGAACAAGTTTGAAGACACAGATAGGAAATTTCTGTAAATCATAGATCGTAGCGTAGGCTAACTTCTTTTATTTCTGACACGGTGTAATAGGGAGGTCAGCGAGCAGTAGCAGCAGCAACAACAATGAAATCACAACTCCTGTAGTCACAGCTACCAAGCCTTTCCGAACTACACTGACCTGATTCCTGTTTAGCCCAGGATATGTAGGCAACCTCTGAAGCAGGGTGCGGTCAAACTGTTCAAAAAGCTTCACACAGAATATTCAAACGGGCAAAAAATCGTTCATTTCCGCTCACTTATCTTTGCACGAAAACTCTTCGTATTTCCGGGCAAAAAGGGGCAGCTGTGAGCACGTGAGTTTTGCCCTATATATGAATTATTCCCAAATTTCAAACAAAATGATCTTTTTTCTTTATTTTTACAATTTTTGTTAGTTTGGTGTCATTTTCTGATAATTGTTTGCATTTTATTTTTGCATTTTAATTCATATAAAAATACAAAAATATTCATTTGTATTTAGGAACGAATTTTATATTTTAAGATTAATTGATAGTTTAACTGTTTTTAGAACAAAATATAAAGAAAATAAGAAAAATGATTCGCTTTTGCATTTTTAATTGTTTAATTGTGAACTCGTCACGAAATAGTCTTAAACAATTTTAGGAGTTAATTAATTTGATTTTTTTTTATAAAATAAAATACATAAAATACAAAATAAAAATAAATAAAAGAAATAAAAGAGAAAAGCAAAAGAAAAACAAATTAAAAGGCTAGCATTAAGACCCAAATTTGGGCCAAACAGCTTAGCCCAACGAAGTTACCCTCACCCCCAAACCCAATTCCATCCCAAACCAAACCCCAGTCCAGGCCTAATCACCCACCCGGCCTGCCCTCTAAAGAAACCAAACGACGTCATTTGATTTAAGTGATTGATCCTGGCCGTCCGTCACCCCTCATCCAATGGTCTGTGTTGATCGTGACAATTACATATAACTGTCTAAAATATCTATCAAAACCCTAAGACATATGTTGCCCTCCTCGTAACGCCGCCGCCCCATCGTCTCCTCTACATCTCTGCCAATCGGCGCCGGTCGGAAATAGCCGCCGCCGCCGCCGCCGTTCACCCAATACCACTCAAATTTACACCTCTTCGTCGCCTTCGTCTCCTCTTTCCGAAACTCTAAAGATCACACATCAAATCCAACCCAATCTCTTCGAATGATCGAATCTGTGGACACCGCCTCCGCCGCCCACGGCGACACCACCACCAAATAACCTGAATATCACACCACGTGTTCTCTTCGTAAACCCTTTTCCAAATCCCTAGCCATTTGCCTCCAAATCCTCCTGCTCACTCTCAAATTTTCAAATCTAAGGGCAGAACCCTAGATGATCGAAGGTATCCAATTTTTTCCCAACCTCGCATGTCCAGAGATGATTTCGGCCCTCAAACGATGCTTTCGTCTATTTTTTGAGCAACGGACGAGCGTCCAGTACCGTTTTAACATTTCAGTTCCACTCAATTTTGAAAGGGTGATCTTATTTTAGCTTTAACATGGTTTATGCCAGTTAATTAGTTCATGCTCTCATTCTTCTTTCTATGCCTTTTCTGATTGCAACCCTTCTTTGTTCATGATTCACTAAGTTCTGATTCTTTAATAGCTAACAGTGTAGTTCTTAATTAGGTAGTGTTATTTAATTAGTGTTAAAATTGGTGTGCGTATATTGATCTGATTTTTATATTGGTATTAGTTCAACTGCTGATTAGTTTAGATGCTTAAATGTTAGTTAGTTGAATTTTCTACTAGATTTTAGTTTGATGTGCAATATAATTAGTTAATAGATTTTTAGGTATAATTGAAACCTCAACTGCTTGTTTGATCATAATTAGCTTAATTGGGTAATGTTTAATCGATAGGGAGGGTAGTAATTTCACAATAAGTAAGGGGTTGTTTGGTTTAGTAATTCTGGGGGGTGTTTTGGGTATCGAAAATGGACTATTTTGCTAAAGTAGTAATTCCAGAATTCAATTAAGGGCAATATAGGTATTTTAAGGGTGGGAAAACCAAGCTAGAACACCCTAGATTCTTCTAGAAGGGGGTCAAGGTGTAAGTTTTAGCATTCTAATGCAGTAACTTGGGTAACAAGCCAAAAAGTCAGGAACTAACCACTAAATTCTGAAATAAAAAGAGGGGGAAAATGGGGAATGGGTTCCAGAACATTCTGTCCTTTCCTTTACCCATAAAAGGCAGCCCCAATGCCTTCATTGACAAGTTTTGGACCTCTGAAAATTCCTAGAAACATTCCAGCCTTATTTTCCTCACAAATCCCTTTCTTAAGTTCAAAAATTTCAAATTTGAACTTCAAAATCTAAGGAAGTTCCAACAATTTGCATTCTCATAGTTCAAGTGTTTCTGTTAGCTTTCAATTCTTACCAAAAATCCAAAAAAACATATAAAATCCAGTAGAAAAAAAAAGCTGTTGCATTGCTTCTTTTGAAGTGAGTTGGAATCCTAGTCCATTTTTAAGTAAAATTTGAGATCAAACGAGTGTTTTGGTTGATTTGTTGCTGTCCATTCCCTGTTACTCATTCCTGGGTGCTGTGATATCGGTTTAGATCCAAGTTTGGTCCTGTTTGTTGCTGGTGTGAGCTCAGATTTGTTGGATTGCTGCTGACTTCCCTTCTCTTTGTTACTTTGCACTCCAGGTACACACCTAAATCTCACTGATGTAGCTGCGATCTGGAGTTAAAATAAGAAATGACCATTATGCTCACTGAATGCCTGGTGTTGTGGATATTTAATTAGATGTTATTCTATTAATTATTTGCTCATTATATGACCTGGACTGTACTAATTAGGACTGCTCAGACATGTTGTGCATTTAAACTGTCGATTGTGGGATTGTATTAACTAGAATCGTTTGAACTTGTTTAGTAATTAAACTGGAGAGTTTGGACTGTTGATCATGGATCATTAATCTGCAGTAGATTGCTCCAGTTTAGGTTTTTGCATTAACGCAACTAGATAATGTTAGTATAAATGCTTCTTGAGTCCGTTGCTTTAGATAACAAACAGAACCTGTTATTGTTTGAATGTGTACTGAAGTTTATGATAATGAATCAGGGAATTGGATACTGGCGTGCCTCCACTTTACATAACTGATATTAGTTCCAAGGTAGAGATAGGTATTATGTTGACAATATGACTCAATTACTGTAAGCAAACAGGATTAAGGTTAAAAGATATCACTTAAATGCTCCTCCTGGTTTTTCTTAACAATTTGGTCCGTTCACTTGCCAAAAACAAACTTCAAATGTAACCTTTATCATACCGTTTGAGATAATGCTAAAATAAATTCTATTGGACTTGAAATTAAAGTTTGAATCGAAATAATAATCACTTTTGGTTTGCTGTTAATTTTCGAAGTTCAGATTGTCTCATTCTGCTGGTTGTAATCTTCACAAGTCCTAGGCCAAAGGTTGGGGCCCAATAAATGTTGGAGGTCTCGAATTACAGGCCTGGGCCAATTTCAAGGCCCAAAATTGTTACAAATCAGAACCCTTCAAATTACATAAAAATAGGGAATTAATTCGCAAATGTAAATTTGGTTTCAAATTAGGTGGCGGGTTCAAATTAAAAGGGTCCTCCCTTTTGTTTGAATCCGGACTTGAATTCGAGGCTTGAATTTATAAATGCAAGTTAATTCGCCCTTTTAGAGACAAATAATAAATAGAAAATCATAGGTGCTTTAGGTTGGCTTTTAATAAAATATGAGATGAGCCCCGCCAAACATAACCCATAAGTTGCGGGGCCCTCATTAATTGTCTATATAAAATACTTAGAATCCGGGCGTGCCATTTAGCGAATTTTATGGCATCCCGCAAAGATGATAACCCGTTAGTCGCTTTAGGTGCATTTTTAATAATCTTACATTCTTAACTACGGGTGTGCAATTCATGCAACCCAAATCCAAATCCTAAAACGTTGAATAAGAATGTGTTGAGGATCCGGGTGCACTTCATGTGACGTGATCCGAAGACACAATCTTAAACGACGTTCACTTTCTTAATAATTGACTAAATCGGTAAATAATCCTAAAACTGCATTTTAGGTTCAACATGTAGTAAAGTTGGATTTTAGCCAAATATAGCAGTTGAGCGACCGTGCTAGAACCACGGAACTCGGGAGTTCCTAACCCCTTCTCCCAGGTTAACAGAATTCCTTACCCGGATTTCTGGTTCGCGACTGCAATACAGAGTCAAACCCTTTCCTCGATTCAGGATTCCAACCGGTGACTTGGGACACCATAAATCTCCCAAGTGGCGACTCTGAATCTCTTAATAAACAAATCCCGTTTCGATTGTCCTTTAATTGGAAAAACTCCTTTTATTATACCCTTCACGGGATGTAGTAGTGAAAAAGGAGGTATGACACATGGCCTTATACTCGGCCTCATTGTTAGTTAATCTTGAAGTGTTGATAGATTGCCTAATAGTCTCACCTGCGGGTGGAGTCAAAACGATGCCGAGCGTGGACCCCTTCACATTCGAGGCATCGTCTGTGACGAGGGTCCATACCCCCGATGTTGTACCCGAACTTAATAGAAGTTCTTTCTCTACTTTGGGTATGAGGGTCGGTGTAAAATCGACCACGAAGTCAGCTAGGATTTGAGACTTTATGGTCGTTCGGGGTTGATATTCGATATTGTACCCACTAAGCTTGACCGCCCATTTGTCTAATCGGCCCGATATATTGGGCTTATGAAAAACATTTCGAAGGGGGTAGGTGGTCAATACACACATAGGATGACATTGAAAATATGATTTTAACTTTTGCGATGCGCTTATCAGTGCAAGTTCCAATTTTTCTAAGTAGGGATACCTGGTTTCAACATCTCCTAGGATTCGACTTATGTAACAAATAGGAAATTGCGTACCTTGTTCTTTTCGAACTAGTACCCCACTTACTGATATCTCGGACACTGCCAAGTACACGTAAAGTTTTTCATCTACCTTCAGGGTATAAAGCAAAGGCGGGCTCGACAGATGTCGCTTTAATTCTTCTAAGGCTTGCTAACATTACGGGGTCCATGCGCTTTTTCTTTTTGATCAAGGAGATGAAACAATGACTCTGATCCGACGACCTCAAAATGAATCGACCCAAGGCAGCTATTCGCCCCATTAGTCTCTGCACGTCCTTCACACAATCCACGATCGTGATATCTTCGATAGCCTTGATCTTATCGGGGTTGATTTCGATATCCCGATTTGACACCATGAAGCCAAGGAACGTACTTGAGCCAACTCCGAAGGCACATTTCTCCGGGTTAAGCTTCATGTTATATTTTGCAAATGTTTCTTGCAAATAAACTAAATGGTCCTCTGCGCAGGGACTTGACCAACATATCATCAATGTAATCTTCCATTGTTTTACTTATTTGTTATTCAAATTTTTTTAACTAGGCGTTAGTTCGTAGCTCCTACATTTTTTACCCGAAGGGCATTACGTTGTCAAGACCCGAATTTTTCACTATCGAGAGTCGTGATGGCACCTACTAATATGAGCTAGGAAAGCCAATCCCTTAGACTAATTACTTCATTATCCATTTATTTCTTTTTAACAAGCATGAAGCGATAACGTATAAATAATAGAAATTTAAATTAAGCGGAAGAAAATAATAAAATATCTGAAATCTGTGTCTATTACAATTTCTCAAGCCTTAGTCACCCAAAATCTAGTGTCACAGTTTCACAGACGGTCTAAGATTTACTGCATACAAAGTCTGAAGAAAATATCAATACACTGTTTCTGAATATAAGGAAAATGAAACGGGAAATAGAGATAGAGGGAGACGTCAGGGCCTGCGGACGCCTGCAGGTCTACCTTGGATCTTCGTATGGATTGAAGGTAGCCTCCAAACTACGATCCAAGAGATGCTCGGGGATCTGCACATTGTGCAGAGTATAGTATTAGCACAACCGACCCCATGTGCTGGTAAATGCCTAGCCTAACCTCGGCGAAGTAGTGACGAGGCTAGGACCAGACTACCAAATAACCTGTGCAATTCAATATATACAGCGGAAAAAAATACAGAAATAAACAGTCAAGTATGGGAGGGGAGCATGCTGCGGGGAGATATCACTTTTCGGATAGAAAGACAACGATAAATGAAAGAAGCAATATATATCTCATATATCAACAAAGAATCAAAAATTAATAAATACACGGTATCACCTTTCGTGCTTTTACTCTCGTTCTCACCAAATCAATCATATAATGAAAATGTGCATGGCATCACCCTTCATGCTTTTACTCTCTTTCCTCACCCTATAATCAATATAATTGGCATAAAATGGTACATCGTGTGGAACGACATCACCCTTCATGCTTTACACTTTTTCCTCACAATCATACGCTGCATCACCCTTTGTGCTTTACACTCTTTCCTCAAAAAAATAATGCACGGCATCACCCTTCGTGCTTTAGCTCTCTTTCTCACCCAAACAATAATCACAAACAATAGGTGTGAGCACGTGATTTAGCAGCGTTTAAATTACTCCTATAGAATTCACTAAAATTAGATTTTTTTTCTTTTAGGAATTAACTGCATGATTTTGTGCTTTGTTTGCATTTTTGTGTGTATTTTTAGTTGTCATAAAAAATAAAAAGAAAATTACAAAATAGTATACTTGTATTTAGGACCCAATTCTAGATTTTTAGAGTAATTAACATCATTGAAAATAGGAAAAAATAATTAAAAAATAGTCCTTTATATTGTTTTACTTTTATTTTTTGATTTTTCCTTAAGTTTCCTTTAAACTAGGATTTGTTTAATTTTTGGGAATTAATTAATTTTAATTTTAGAGTTTAAATCAGATCTTAGCTATTTTTATTTTTTTTTACTAAATAAAATCTAAGAGAAAAAAAGAGAAGAGAATAAATAAAAAGCAAAGAAGAAAAGAAAAGAAAACAAATGGAAAAAGGAATAAACACCCATTGTTTTTGGGCCACCCAATAGAAATTCCTCAAAACCCGGTCTACCTAGCCCAAACCTTACCCGGTCAATTCATGTGCTTTTGAGACGACGTCGTTTAGTATTGTTTGATTTCAACCGTCTAGGATTCTTGATCCTACGGCCAAGAATTGCATCAATTTGGTATATCAGTGTCAGAGCCTCACCCCCCTCCTCTCCGTCTCTCAGAATGCTTTCATACACAAACCCTAATTCCCCACCGCCTTCCGCCGCCCGTCGCCGGCCGGAAATCGTTTTCGCCGGCGGCGATGCTCCGATGAACCCCAAAAATATACCCCTGAACCTCCTTTTCCCCCTCATCTCGAATCCGGCCATGTTTTCCTTCAACTCCCCTCCCAGCTCCTCGAATATTCAAAGATAGCATCGCCGCCTCCGTCGTGTCCGGTGGCGATCACCCCAAACCATTCCAAAATTATATCATGGAACCGCCTTCTTCTCCTCTTTCTAAATCCCCAAACCCTTTCCCTCGAATCCTCATCAAAGTCGTCAAATTTTAAATCAAAGATTTCGGCCAAACCTTAACTCACCCAAAGTTTACCAAATTAATACCAGGGCCCCTCCTCACCCTCCTCCATCCAAATCTACAGTTAATAATCTTCGAATCTTCCCCAAACGGTTCGAATCTTAGATCGAAAATTGATCCAGAATCCTAATTTCGCAATGTTTGGGGGTTCGTTGATTTTGGGCTATAATAGCCCTTAATCATGTGTTTTCTCATGAAAACACATGATTAAGGACGGGTTTAATCCAAATAATGCCAAGAAAACCTACCAGATTCGAGTTCAAGTCTAAATTAAGAGGTATTTCATCTTTTTTTTTTCCCTCTCTTTTACTCTCTTTTCTGTTTTTTCCTCGTTCAGGATTCTTATTTTTCTATTTTTATCATTTTTAGTTCTTATTTTGTGTAGCTTAGGATTCTGATTAGATTTTGTTCTCATTCTAATTTTGATTTCATGTTCATTATCGTTGCTATAATATGTTAATTCTTTACTTCGTTTTCATTTTGAATTATTTGTCCTGATTGTTAGTTTACTGTTCTTTTTAGTTTAATAATAATAATTTTAATTTTTAGGACATGTTGATTAGGATTAATTCAAAGTTCGAATTAGGTTTAGTGGTTAATTTTTGGAATGTTAGGTTAATTAGACTGTATTGGTTATGGTTGAATAACTCCAGCCCTTGTTTGATTAACCATGGTCATTTGACCAAGTTTAAAGGACCATGGGTTAGTTTGACTCAGGTTAGTAGTTTCAGAATTAAATTAGGGGTAGTATAGATATTTTTAATTAGGGAATCCTATAGTAACTGAAATAGAAATCTCTAGAGTGTTCTAGATAGTGTTTCAAAGTGAAATTTCAATAACTTAGTGGTGTAACTTGAGCAAGAAATCAACAAATAAGGGACTGAGTGAGTAAAACGGAAAAATAAAAAAGGGGGAAGCCTAGATACACGCGGCTCAGATGCACGTGACCCCCATTGATGACCAGATGCGGAAAGCGAGGCTCAGATGGTTCGTTCATGCTCAACGGAGAAGCCTATATGCTCTGGTAAGGAGTTGTGAGCGGCTGGTTGTAGAGGGCATGCGAAGAGGTAAATGGCGACCTAAGAAATATTGGGGAGAAGTGATAAGGCTGGATATGACTAGACTTCAGATTTCCAAGGACATGACACTTGATAGGAAGATGTGGAGGTTGAGTATTAGGGTTGTAGGTTAGGGGATATGCGACTCTTGCTTTACTTCGTATCTTTGTGAGACTAGTCTGGTAAGGTTTTTATGTAAGATGGCTAGTGACAATGTTGTGTTTTGCTATTTCACTTTTCAATGCAGGACATGTTTACTAGTTAACGCTTTTCCTTAGCATCTTTCTTCTGGATTTCATGTTGTTCCTATTTTTCCTATGATTTCTGTGGTGATACTAATATTGTCTTCTTTTGGTTTTTAATTTTTGTTATTTTTTTAATTTTTTTTTGAGTCGAGGATCTTTTGGAAATAGCATCTCTACTCCTTCAGAGTAGAGTAAAGGTCTGCGTATATATTATTCTCCCTAGATTTCACTAGAGAAATTTTACTGGGTCGTAGGTTGTTTTGTTTGAAGCACAAGGGCCGTAAATAAAGGTCCAACAAACGTTTCTTTCTCAAATACCTTCAATTAATATAGCTCTCGACTTGTCTTAGGGTTCTTTCTTGCGTCAGCCACGCATGCGTCTCCGTCCACTTGTTTTATTTTCAACCTTTTTCACTTTTTCATTCTTTTTTCGCCTTTCCCTTCAAATTTGCTGGGGTTACTTCTGTCATTACATAAGGGAAGAGTCAGGTCTCTGATAGCCAGCCTGGAATTTGAGAAGCATCCCAGGAATTCAAGAAGTAGCCTAGAGTTCAGTAAAAATCTTGTCTTCACAAGCATTTGACCGTCACAATTATTTTACACATTGAGGGTCACCTGCTAATTAAAATTGATGTAATTACAATTTAATAATTATATTAGTAATTATGATCATTTCTTTATTTATCATAACATAATTACAGTATAATTAAAAGCGTATTGTTTAATTACACAAGTACAATTATAAAGTTAGATTTAATATATTTTCTAAATTAATAATACTATGTTTAATAAATTATAAAAACTAAAAACATACGTCTTGTAAGAACATCATGGAATGCATATTTAATAAAGTAAATTAATATTACATATAATATCATAACATTATGCAAATATTTTGACAAAACTAATCTATCAATCTAACTAAAAAATAAACAACATGCAATATGAAATAACAAGCCAATACTACTAAAACAAGTAAATTAGAACCATAAATATAACACAATTTCAAAAAAAAAAAAATACTTTGACAAAATAATAAAAATAAGTTCTAGTACCACTTTAGATTAGGAAACATAATAAATTTATAACCTAAGTTTGTTAATGACACATTATTTCTAATATTAGGAAGTGTAGTTTCAAAAACTAAAATAATAACGCAATTACGATAAATAAAGAAAATAAAATAAATAAAAAATAAAATATACGGGCAATTATATGGATCATAAGAAGTAAAGGTAGAGCAATAAAAGATAAATAATGTACAAAAAATATATTTTAAAATTTAAAATGAAATTAAAAATAAAAATAAAAATAATGGAAATTAAAGAAAATAAATTAAAATAAAAATAGAAAGGAAAAAAATTTAAAAGTAACCTTATAATTACACTGTATAATTACCACTAATTATCACCTCCCCTTTGAGAAGTGGAGAGTGTAATTACATATCTTCAATCGCATCCAATTCCACGTTGACCAAGTAATTACTTGGCCAAACAAACAAGCCAAAATGTAAAATTACATCCAAATCCAATTCCTAAGTAGCTTTCCAAACAGGCTATAAAAATTATTTGGTTCACACATTCGTTAAGTAATAAAGAATGAATTATTATGTAATTAATAATCATATAAAAATTATCATATCTCAAATATTAATACACGAAATATTAATAGGAATTATTTAGTCTAAAGACACTTGTACTTTTATTTTGAAATTATTGATACATGTATTCTTACTTAAATTCTATGCTGCATAAGATAATATATGAATTTTAATATAATTGATATTATTGAATACATCAGAATAAATGCTTCATTTGTTATGTGAAAATTATACTGTTCAGCCTACTAAATGTAGCTCATTTATATGTGACTTGTGATAACTACTTTTCTTAAAATTTTCAACTAAAAACTTTATTATTTTATGTAGGGGTGTCAATGGATATTCGAAAACCGACTAAACCGACCGAACCGTACCGTACCGAATCGATTTTTAGGTTTCTTTTAAAGAAACCGTAGGTTTTTATATAAGTTTATTACCGCATCGATAATTAGGATAGGTTTTTTATTTTATAAAAATAAATCGAAAAAATAACGAACCGTACCGAATAAATTTTACATGTTGAAAATATATTTATTTGGTAAGTTTAAAAATGTTAATGCATTAAATTTTCTTTGGGCCTTGGAATTATGAAAACTATTACAAGGCAACATGTAATTAAACTCAAAATACTAATTTCTAAAACCTATTTGCTACATCTACTTAAAACTAAGTTATTTCAAATATCTTTATACTAAGTTATTTCAAGTATCTTTATTAGCAAGATACAAAGTATTCTAGCGATTATGAGTAGCAAACTATAATAGATTGAATATGGTTCCTTTTATATAATTTAGATTTTTTTTGAATATTTTATCTTCGATAGACTTTATTCTTGAGTCCCATCTTGCTATATCTTTCAACTCGTGTTATTTATATTTTCTTTGTCTTTATTTGATTTCTTTTACGTTGTTGTAGAATAGTTGATGGATCTATACTCTAACCATCTTTTTTTTAATTCATCACCCTTTAAACAATAAAAATGTCTAGAGAGTTCTGCTAAATTCTATAAAAGACGTATGTTATTGCATTCTGCTTCTACTGGTGAATTTTTCGTGATATTTAAAAAAATACCGAAAATTAACCGAACCGAACCGATACCGAAGAGAAACCGACATGATTGGGACGGTTTTGAAAAGTCTAATTTTGGTTATACATAATAGAATAACCGAAAAAATAGTATGGTATAAATTTTATAAAATAAC
>MU664792.1:135156-153463 GCA_026770625.1 Nicotiana glauca
TCTTTTTTTTAATTCATCACCCTTTAAACAATAAAAATGTCTAGAGAGTTCTGCTAAATCCTATAAAAGACGTATGTTATTGCATTCTGCTTCTACTGGTGAATTTTTCGTGATATTTAAAAAAATACCGAAAATTAACCGAACCGAACCGATACCGAAGAGAAACCGACATGATTGGGACGGTTTTGAAAAGTCTAATTTTGGTTATACATAATAGAATAACCGAAAAAATAATATGGTATAAATTTTATAAAATAACCGTCCGAACCGAACCATTGACACCCCTAATTTTATGTAAATTTATGCGGAAATTATTTTTCTCACCAAACGACCCGTAATACCGTTTCAGCAATCAAACTTTTGTACCAAACCCATCATGGAAAAAAAGAAAGTGCCCCAAAAATTGCAGAGACTTGTCACTTCTTTTAATCTTTCCTCCGATTTTTTTGTCGGTTCAGAAGGTCATTATTGGAAATTTACCCCACATGACATTAAATCAAACATAGCATTACAGGTAAAATATAATAATGACACCAAAGCTTCCTTAAAGTGCTTTTTACTTTCAAGAATTATCAATGCCTTACTCCAAATTTATAGATCTTGCTTAGTCAAAACCCCCCTTACTATTTACAAAAATTTCCCAAAAATAATGCAATCCTTACCTGACCCTGAAACAGAAGATGATACAAGAATACCTCAAGCTTCTCTTTAATGGCAAATACTAAAAAGCTCTCTCTTTTCTTCTTCTTCTTCTTCTTTGTTGTGTTCTGCTGCTTCTTCTCCACATCAATTTCCAGTTTTGTACCAGGTAACACATGTTTTTTTTTGTTTTTTTAAGGTTTCTTGGTTTTTATGTTTGTCTTATGAATATGGTGTCTGAACGTGTTGCAGAGATAAAAGTGCAGCAAGATAAAGATGAACCATATGTAGGAGTGAACATAGGTACAGATGTTTCCAATTTTCTATCACCATCAGACTTGGTTGCTTTTCTGCAATTACAGAAGATAACACACATTAGGCTTTTTGATGCTGACCCTGATATGCTCAAAGCATTAGCCAAGACTAAAATCAGAGTCATTATTAGTGTACCAAATAACCAAATTCTTGCTATTGGTTCCTCTAATACTACTGCAGCTGCCTGGATTGGGCGCAATGTAGCAGCTTTTTATCCTGAAACTCTTATCACAGCAATTGCAGTTGGAGATGAACTCTTGACCACTGTACCAAGTTCAGCTCCTTTGCTTATGCCAGCTATTGAGTCACTTTATAGTGCTTTAGTGGCTGCAAATTTACATACCCAAATCAAGATTTCAACCCCAAATTCTGCTTCCATTATTCTTGATCCTTTTCCACCTTCTCAGGCTTTTTTCAATCAGTCCATGAGCTCAGTTCTTTCTCAGTTATTGCAGTTTTGTTCAAGAACACAGTCACCTTTGATGATGAATTTGTACCCTTACTATGTTTTTATGCAGAATAAAGGGGTTGTTCCAATAGATAACTCTCTTTTTAAGCCCTTGACACCTTCTAAAGAAATGGTGGATCCTAATACTTTGCTTCATTACACCAATGTGCTTGATGCTATGATTGATTCAGTATATTTTTCCATGAAAAATCTCAATGTTACAGATGTGGTAGTTCTTGTTACTGAGTCAGGGTGGCCTTCAAAGGGGGATTCTAAAGAGCCTTATGCTACAATTGACAATGCTGATACATATAACTCCAATTTAATTAAACATATATTTGATCGTAGTGGTACATCATTGCATCCGGAAATTACTTCTAATGTGTACATATATGAGTTGTTCAATGAGGATTTGAGGTCACCCCCTGTGTCCGAGGCAAATTGGGGGCTGTTTCATGGGAATTCGACGCCCGTTTACTTGCTTCATGTTTCTGGAAGTGGTACATTCTTGGCTAACGACACCACTAATCAAACGTATTGCATAGCGATGGATGGGGTTGATAAGAGGACTTTGCAAGCTGCTTTGGATTGGGCTTGTGGACCGGGGAGAGCGAATTGCTCCGAAATTCAGCCAGGGGAGAGTTGTTATCAGCCTAATGATGTGAAGAACCATGCTTCATATGCATTTGATAGCTATTATCAGAAGTCAGGAACATCTCCTGGTTCTTGTGATTTCAAGGGAGTGGCTATGATCACCACATCCGATCCAAGTAAGTCTATCATAAGCTTAGTCTCTATATGGAGTATATTCTTTTGTCTTGCTATTTCAAGAAAAGATTAGTGCATTAAAAATGAAATCTTGAAGTTTTGTTGTGTATTTATGAGCTACAATTAGCTTAATAACAATTAGAGAGCTAAAATGGATGACACTGAAGTTATTCTTTGTTAGGTGATTTAAGCATTTTGTCCCCAACTATGTTATGTTCAACATGTTGGTGTAAAGTATTTGGTAAACCATCAAACAGAAAGTTTAATGGCCTTTTTAGGTTGATACCTGGACACTGTAATCACCAATGTCACATTCTGCAAAATAGTTGATGAGCTAGTGCTTTCCAGACCCACAATGGATCTTTGGTGCCCACTTGGATATAGAGCCACAAGTGGCTCATTCGAAATTGGATGGTGGGAAAAAGTTTGAGAACAGGATTTTCAGTTTTTCCACAGTTATTGTTCCATTTTTGGTGGACACACAAATAAAAGTGTACTGAATATTCGATTTTATATAATAACATACTAGCGTGGGATGTTGCTATTACTTAACGATCAACGAAGTGAGTGAAAATCATAGGTGACCAGGGATCAAATCTCATCAAAGACAAATAAATGCTAGATGATTTCATCCATTCTGTTTAAGTCTTTGTGTACGGAGCTACGCGGTACATATGAAATAGTCGTGGTGCAAATAAATTAGTTCAGACATGAGACACCACAATTATTACAAAAAAGAAAAAGAAAAATATTAATAAAAGAATGGAACCGTGGCGCCAACTTGGATATAGAACCACAATAATGCATGTCTTTTTATGGAGTTAAACTTAACCAGCCTATGTTGTGGTTTTTAAGCCTTTACTTGGAATAGAGAAATTTCATCTTGTTGTTCATATCTTTAGGCAGCAAGTCTATGGCTCCACTTGTTTCATGTTTTTAGTGAAGTCTATTCTAAATTATTAGCTGAAACTCTGAACTTATGTCTTCCTTTGTGGGGAATATTTGCAGGTCACGGGAGCTGTATATTTCCAGGAAGGTGAGCATAATTTTGTTCCTTTTCTTTTCCATTCCATTTGTCCTTGTCTTTCTCATTTCCCTATGCTATTTTAGCTGTAAAAGCATATACTAGTAGTTTTCCAATTTCTTGGTTTGGAACTTCTATTTACAAGCTATAAATTACTAAAAATGCAGCAAGACGATAAGCAATAAAACGACTCAAGTGGTGAATGCAACACAAGCAAGTGGAGCTAACACAATAAGATTTATTGGAGCAGAGACAAGTATATTGGACAAGAATGTGCATGTTTTATTTGGTGTTGCTTTGTGTTTGTTTTATTATTCATTGATTCAGGTACAATTAAGTTAGTTCTTTAGCAGAAATGTTTTCTTTGTTTAATAAAAAAGTAGTTCATTGTGGAGGGCAGTAATGTTTTGCAGAGGAGTGAGTGTTTATTCTGTGGATGATTATTTTTTGGGGAGGATCACATGTAAGGGATTCTTTGGTGTACCTTTTTGTAGAAAAGTTGTACTTAAGTTGTATTTAATGAGATTCTTGGAACCTCTGTTTCCTAAATGTTAAAAAAGACCTCAAGCAAGAGAAGTGGAAGCCAATGTGTGTAGATTTTAGTTTTGAAAAACATTTGAACAATTGAAAATTTTAATATATCAAAATTAGTTAAATTTTTTATTTTGCTACAAAACTATTTTTGGATAGTCAAAGAATTGAAACAATAGATTAAGAAAAATATTAAAAAAAGGGAATAAAAAAGTAAAAGTTTTTTTTTCTTTCTATTTTTTATTTTTATATATAAAGAACAGTCCTCTGGTTATCTTTTGTTTATTGGAAACCAGAACAAAAAACAGATCTTCTTTTGGCCTAAAATTAGAATACTTTTCTACTATAAAGCACATACTTTAGTTCTGAAACTAAACAGGACCAGTAGTAGCTCTTTATTTCTTTAGATTTTTCTTATGTGGTAAAGTTTTTTCATGATTCATATTTATGGTTTCTTTACTTCTTTAGGGTGAAGTGATAGGGAAATAATGGAAGAGCCACATGTGGTAGTGAGGCCTGCTTTGTACATATGCGGCTCCCAGACCGCAAATACGGTCCAGCTTTTCCTCCCCTTTTTCGTAGATGCGGTTAAATCCTCGCAGATGCGGGACCGAAAATGCAGAAATCGCTGGGAAATAAGGTTCATTTAATACGAGCTCAAGACCATTTTTAGTTATGGTTTGGGGTCACTCTCAGATACTACAACTTACTGCCTATAGATTTGGATTGAATGTATATTGGAAGTTTACTTGTTGGCCTTTCAATTTGTCAAATTGTCAAATCTATTGGGGGTAGCTCCTTATGTAGAGTGTATTGTGTTGGTGCGATGCTTTGGCTGTATACCATTGATATTGTCACTTCAAAAAAGAAGCAAGAATCATGCTTGCTCCACTGATAATTAATATCATCGCCATATTCTCTTGATATAATAATTTAAATGAAGATCTTTGGTAAATAAATATTTGACCAACTCCATGTCTCCTAATATATGCACATAATAACATATTAATCCTTCTTTTAAGAGAAAAAAGTTTTCCATATAACAGCCATCAAAACCAATGTTAATTGAAAGTCTCAATTCCACCCTTTTGCTAGGCAAAGACATTTGGATTACGAATCTCACCGAAACAAAACAAAACAAGTAGGAGAAACAACATGGTATTTTTAATGAAGAATGCAATGGTCTCGATAAGAGCTAACGAAATTAAACAAATAAATTGTAGAGTTAAAAGGAATTCTGGGATAATTTTCTGTTTATATTGATAAGAAAGAAGAAGTTGAACTACAATGGTAAAATGAAATAACTATCTCCAAAATCGGAACTACATAGCTGAGAAAATCTGCAGAATGAAGAGGGAAGAAGAAGAAGAAGAAGAAGAAGAAGAAGAGGAAGAAGAAGTTAGAAGAGAATTGAGAGACAGAACAAAGATTGAGTGAAGAAAGAGACGAGAGAATATCGACCTGATGATTGATGCCTTCTTTTTCCGTTGAAGGTGGTCATAACAACCACAAGCTGACGTAGCTTCATCCTGGCCCTTGCAGCTCATTAACTCTAATTTAATCCTAGCCATTTATTTGAATTTCTCTTAACTCCCTTTCACGATTTCTGTTACAGCTGAACTTCAGCTTCTCACTTCGAACCCAGCTAACATCATTGATATTTTTGGGAATTAATGGATCATTACATACCCCACCTCCTCAAAGAATCCTTGTCCTCAAAAGTCGAAGTTTGGAAACTTGGCTTTGATGAACTGATAATCCTCCCACGTGGCATCTTCTGGAGGCAGGTTTGACCATTGTACCAATACTCTAACCACAGCAGCATTGTTCCTCTTTATTAGTTGCCTTTGCAGGATTGTCATTGGCTTTACTAACAATTGGCCATCTTCACCAGTGATAGGCAGAGTGGTCTACACTACCACTCTATTACCCACCTTCCTCTTGAGTAGAGAGACATGGAACACAGGGTGGACTTTCGATTCAAGAGGAAGGTCTAATTTGTAAGCCACCACACCAACTCTAGCCAGAATCTTATAGGGTATATAATACTTACAGCTCAGTTTCAAGTTCTTTGTCAATGTAATGGAGGTTTGTCTATAAGGTTGCAGTTTCAAATAGACCATGTCCCCCACTTGGAATCCTATATGAACTTCTCTTGCCAGCATAGTATTTCATCCTCTCCTGAGCCTTAGTCAGGTTATCTTTCAATAGTTGTTGCATCTGTTGCCTTCCCATCACTGTATCTTCAGCAGCTTGTACCACTGTCTCCAATAAGGGTCCTAAAGATAGTTGAGGGGCAGTGTACCCATACAAGGCCTCAAAGGGGGTACATTGCAGGCTGGTGTGGAAGGTGGTGTTGTACCACCATTCTGCAACAGTCAGCCATTGCTTCCATTATGTTGGTCTACTAGCAGTCATGCACCAAAGATAGTTTTCTAAACATTTGTTGACTCTTTCAATTTGGTCATCGCTTTGAGGGTGGTAAGTAGTGATGTAGTGGAGTTGAGTCCCTAAGAACTTGAATAAGGATTGCCAAAAGTTGCTTAGGTATACTTTATCTCTATCAGTTACTATGGACTCAGAGCAAGGGCAATGAAATGGGCATACTTGGTCATTTGATCAACCACTACAAGGATCACTTCTTTGTTCTAGGACTTGGGTAAATTTTCTATGAAGTCCATACTACTGTGGCTCCAAGTTTGGTTAGGAATGGGTAGAGGCTGCAATAAACCTAGATAAGCCATGTTGTCATTCTTGTTCTTGAGGCAAATATTACAGTTGGCCACATAGTCATTGACCATCTGCTTCATTCTAAGCCAATAGAACACCTGTGATAACCTTTTTAGAGTTCCCAAATGTCCTGAATGCCTACCTACAGGAGAATCATGAAATGTGTCGATCAGTTGAGTTCTGAGATCACCATTAGTACCATTATAGATCTTTCCTATTCTTTTGAGTGTGCTGGAAGTGTAACGCCAGATGCTAGGTCCTTGTAGAGTCATTGTTGTCTGATTGACCACTCTGTAGCTTTAGAGTCTCCTTTATAACTGTGTGATATTTCCTGCATCCAAGATGGAACTGAAACACTGATTGCCTATAATGCTCCTTGAGATTGGCCTATGAGACACTCTGAATCTTCTTGTTGCATTGATAGGGCATCAACTACCTTATTTTTTAGCCCCTTTCTTGTAATGTACTTCATAATCCAACCCAAGTAACTTGATCAATCCCTTATATTGTATAGCAGAAGTAACTCTTTGTTCTAGGAGATACTTCAAGTTGTGGTGGTCAGTTCTAACCACAAAATGATTGTATTATAAATAGTGCCTCCACTTGTCAACTACATCTAACAAATCCATCTACTCATTCTCATATATTGACTTACCCATGTTCCTTTAAGACAAAACTTTGCTAAAATAGGCTATTGGTCTACCTTCTTGCATAAGCACAGCTCCAATGCCACTTTGATTGACATATGTCTCCACTATGAACTCTTTAGTGTAGTCAGGTAAGGCCAACACTAGTGTGGAAGACATAGCTTTCTTGAGAGCTATAAAGGCTAGATCAACTTCATCATTCCATTTAAAAGTATAATTTTTAAGTAAGTCAGTTAAGGGTATACAAATGATCCCATAGTTAGCAACATACTTTCTATAGTATCCAGTCAATCCCAAGTATCCCCTAAGTACTCTCACTGAGTTTGTTCTAGGCAGTCGACCATAGCTTGTATTTTATTTGGGTTAGTAGACACTTCTTCTGTAGTTATGATATGTCCTAAGTACTCAACTTTAGACTGAACAAATGAGCATTTAGGCTATTTAGAAAATAAGGAATGTTTCCTCAAGGTATCAAAGACAGGAATTATATGAGTCACATGAACTCTTTAGATAAACTGTAAATAAGGATGTCATCAAAGAAGACCAATACAACCTTCGAAGGAAAGGTTGAAAAACCTAGTTCATCAAAGCTTGAAAGGTAACCGGTGCATTTGTTAATCCAAATGGCATAACCTTGAACTCATAATGGCCGTTCTGAAAGCTATCTTATATACATCTTCTAACCTCATTCTTATTTGATGATAAATAACTCTCAAATCTACCGTGGAAAAGATCACAGATCCACTTAGTTCATCTAAGAGGTCATCAACAATATGTATAAGATACTTGTCCTTTATTGTGATTTCATTTAGTCCTCTATAATCTACATAAAACCTCCAAGTCCTATCATTCTTTTTGACAAGCAATGATGTTGATGAGAAGGGTGATTGACTATGATGTATTATGCCATTAGTGAGCATCTCCTTAACTTGCCTTTCCAACTCATCATTCTAATAGTAGTTGTACCTGTAAGGCCTCAGGATGATTGGCATGGCCCCATGCTTCAGAGGAATGGTATTGTGACGACCTAAAGGGGTCATCACTTATTTTCTTATCCATTATGTACTTCTGAGGCCTTGAAAACCTCATCTGGGGTTACCTCGATTTGTGTGCGCAGTCCGAACGCATAGTCGGAAAACTTAGAAATGAATTATGTGTGAAAAATGCTAAATTTTGATATTAAGTTGAATAAATTTGACTCCGGTCAACTTTTTGGGTAAACGGACCCGGTCCCTTAATTTGACGGTCCCAGAGGGTCCGTAGGAAAATATGAAACTTAGGCGTATGCCCGGAATCGAGTATAGAGGTCCCAAGTCTAAGCTGTGTGAAATTATTTTCTAGAAATAACTAAGGAAATTGGAAATGAAATTTGATTAGAAGACTATGGTATCAGGCCCGTATTTTGGTTCTGGCACTCGGTACAAGTCTTATATATGATTTAAGCACATTCTGTAAAGTTTGGTTGAAAACGGACGTCGTTTGATGTGTTTCGGACTTAAAGTGGGAATTTAATATTTTATAAAAATTTGGAAGAAATCATGAGTTTTGAGGCTTGATTCGATGTATATGATGTTATTTTGACGATTTGATCGCACAGATAAGTCCGTAGGATAATTTTGAGGTTTGTGTGCATATTTGGTTTGGAGCCCTAAGGGTTCAGGTGAGTTTTGGATAGGTGTCAGATTGCATTTTTGAACTTATAAAAAAAATCTAGTATATTTCCTTTTGTGATCTTCGTATTTGCGAAGATGAGACTCGCAATTGCGAGCTCACAAATGCGAGCTCTGCATCGCAATTGCAAAACCTTGGACCTGGCAAATGATCGCAAATGTGATCCAATTCCTCGCAAATGTGAATGAGGGATTTCTGGGCACTGATCGCAAATGCGATCAATGTGCTCGCAAATGCGAAATCAGGCTGATCGCAAATGCCATCTTTATGATCGCAAATGCGAAACCTGGCAAAAGGTGAGGGTTCGTAAATGCAAACCCACCTTCGCAATTACCACATTTGGTCAGGGTTCGCAATTGCGAACCCCAGTTCGCAATTACGACATCAAAGACTCAGCAAATTCATACTTAGTCGAATTTCCACCATTTTTCACCATTCTTTCAAGACCCAAACCCCATTGGGGATTTTTCAAGGACAAAACTTCTTCCAAATCATTTGTAAGTCGATTTTTACTTAATTCCTTTAATCATTTACATCATTTAACATGTTTTTCACTTAAAATCAATGAATTGCATGGGTGAAATTGGGGGTTTGGGGTAGAACCTAGGTTTTTCTAAAATTGGGGATTTGGACCTCAATTTGAGGTTCGGTTTCAAAACAAATCATATATTTGGGTTTGCGGCGGAATGGGTAACCGAGTTTTAGTTCGAACCTCAGTTTTTGATCATGTTGGCTTGAGGGGTGTTTTGGTCATTGTACCTAAATTCGCGTCTTAGCTTGAGTTAAATAGTAGAATTAGTTGCTTGAGATGTTATTTACAATGTATGATTGAATTGAATAGATTTGGACCATTTGGAGTCGAGTACTCGTGGCAAGAATGTGGTTGCTAGTTGATTTTAGCCAGTTCGAGGTAAGTATCTTGCCTAACCTTGTGTGGGGGACTTCCCCTTAGGATTTGAGTCTTCTTTGTTGATTGTATTCCTTGTACGCGAGGTGATGAGTGCGTGCTCGAATTTATTTATGGAAAAATTGTCCCTTTTTGGTTCTTAGATCCTTAAAATTACCTAATATGGAGTTGTTCTTGATACGATTGAGTTCCCTGCTGTTAGTTTCACCTCTACATATCTTAATTGGAATTTATTTGCCCTTTTTGGTGTATTCTTGTTGCCTAATTGACTGTTACTTGTTAAACTGTAGACATTTACCCTTCTATAGTCACATTATTATTCCTAACTGCTTGTCTTTATTTTGGGAAGCATTATTTCTATCTCTCATGTAATTACTTAGTCTTCGTTGGAAAGAAGTTAGATATCCCATGTTTCGTTGGTATTTCCTTAATTATAATTATTTGATTCATGTTAACTTCCTTGTTGTTGAACTTAGTATTATGGAGTTGTTGTTTCGTAATATTTCTCCCTTGTTGAGTTATTCTTATTGCGCTTGGTATTTCTCTATTACGGTTATTCCTTGTGAGTTATTTGTACTGTCTTTTGGTGAACGGAAATACCTGAGTTGATTCCCTTGCTTTGTTCTGGTATATATTGTCATTTATTGTGATGCACGAGGTTTCTGCCGTGTGACTGTTGTTGAGGGGTTGCACGAGGTCTTTGCTGTGCTACTATGTCTATTGATATATTGCACATGCGGCGTAATAAGGCGGGTTATGTTCGTATGTTTATATGTGGTTTGCGCATGTGGCAAAATAAGATGGGAATATTATGATGCACCTATGGCGAAATAAGGCGGCACTTAGTATGTTATTAATTGCACACGTGGCGAAATAAGGTGGGCTATGTCAGGGGTTGATTGTAAATAATTGTGACAGCCTGTAGAGGCATTCCCATTTTGCTTAATATTGTGTTTATGGGTTACTCACCTATATGAGTTTTATCTCTTAGAAGTTGTGGGGAAACATCGTACGTGTGGTTCGTTCTCCTTTTCATGCCTACTAGTTGGTAGAATTCCTGTTAGAACACTTGCACCAGCGTACACGCAGCTGAACACTCCTATTAGAGGTTAATTCCTCCTGATTTTGTTAAGGGTGGAGGTATGCCCTCGTTTATCCATTATATATGTGAGAGTGGCCCTAGTTAGTTAGTTAGTTGTCAGTATGGATGTGAGACTGATGGGGCACAGGATGCCAAGTGTTAGATTTCAGATGCTGGGATTTCGTAAGTTGTGGTTTGTCCGAGATTTTTGTAAATTTGTAGTTGAATAAGACCTTATGTGAATATCATCGTAGGATTTGAGTTATTGCTTTATTTCCCCTTACTGTGTTGTGACCTTAGGATATGGATTGTGTTTTCAGCGTCGTTATGTATTATCATTTTCTTATATTTTTGTTGTTACTTGTTATTCTTTTCCCTCATCGTGATTGTAGCATTGTTGGTAATTTTGTGCAGTCTCTTTATATATATATATATATATATATATATATATATATATATATATATATATATATATATATATATATATATATATATATCTATATATATATATATATATATATATATATATATATATATATATATATATATATACACCATTTCTGTTGTTCCTATCATTATATTATTTACTTGACCGGTAGGTGTCTTGACTGTTCCTCATCACTACTCCACCGAGGTTAGTCTTGATATTTACTGGGCACCGCTGTGGTGTGCTCATACTACTCTTCTGTACATTTTTGTTGTGCAGATCCAGGTACTTCCGCTCAGTTCTGTCAGCCTTGGGAGGAGGCGTTTCGGTAGAAACTTCGAGGTATATCTGCTACATCCGCAGGCCGAAGAGTACCTTTCCAGCTTTCTGTCATAAATATAGTCCTTCAGTATTTATCCTTGTTTAGACATTCTTGAGTTAAAGCCTCTTATGTAACCCTTAGCTTGTGAATTGTGAGATTCTGGGTTTTGGGAATTTTTGTTAGCTTCGAGAGTTGTTATTGTATGTGCCAAGCGACACCTTAAACACATGGTTATTTTACTAAATCAGTTTTAATTATTCTTCCGCAATTTTATGGTTTATCTTTCGCATTGTTAGGCTTACCTAGTCGTAGCCGTCACGACATGTTCACGGAGGACGAACTGGGGTCGTGACAGCTATGACCTAAGGTCCTGACAGGGGGTGAAGACTTGGGTTCTACAAATACATCTGGGTATTGATTTAACACCTCCTTAATGGCCTCTCCTACTGGATCCTGATCTTCTGTTCCTAAGGAATTCATCATGAATAGATGAGTTATCAGGTCTTGCCTTTTCTTTAACATCTTTCCCATTGTTCCACTAGAGATCACATTCAAGTTACCTTCTTCAGAGATACCTTGCAATACTAGTTTGTTGCCTTTCTTGCCATTGGTAACATATATTTTCTCATGATCAAACTTGGTGGAACTATGCTTCTTCATCAAATCATTGCCATTATCATGTCAGAACCTCCAAGTGGAGTGATTAGTAAATTTTTTTGGAAGGGTCTACCTTGCATTTTCCACTGATATCATGTGCAAATGGAAGTGCACATGACATAATTCCCATCAGCCATTGTTACTCTAACTAGTGGACAATGCCTAGGTACCCTCTTTGACTGTGGTATTATCAATGAAACTATGAGTACTGCCAGAATCAATTAGCACTGTTAGTTTCCTGTTTCCTATAGTACCTCTAACCAAAATGGTGTTGACTCCCCTGTTGTCACCTGATAAGCCATTCATGCATACAACTTCCATTACTTCCTGCTACAGTTCTTCTTTAGTAATCAAGTCTGCACATGGTTGTTCCTCTTCTATCTCATTATTCTCAGGAAGGTTTTCTGTTTCTCCTATCATGCAATTCAGTTGCTTTTTCTTACACTGATGGCCTTGAGCATACTTCTCACCATGCTTATAACATACATGGTTGCTCTTCCTGTATTCATAAACTTCGGGACTAAGCCTGAAGGAGTTTGGTTGAACTGCAGCTGCAACACGTATCGTTACACTAGCAGAATTGCAAGCCATAAAGGAGGTTTTGGATATGACTTTAGTTCTCTTTTGAGCAGCTTCTATTGCCTTCTCCTGCAGCCTAGCTTGTTCTACAGCAAACCTCAGAGTTGTAGGTTTAAACAACATCACCCCAAACCTAATCTCTTCCTTTAGAGCTCCAATGAAACTGGAGATGAAGTGTGATTCATCCAAGTGAGGACTCCTTATCAATATTTGATCCTTCAACTCTTCAAAATTACCTAGGAGTTCATCAACTGACCCTACTTGACTCAACTTGTTAAACTCCTCCATCATGTCTCCCATTAGTTCCTCCCCAAATAGAATAAGCAATTATTCTTTATATTCAGTCCATCTTACTTCACCTTTACTTAGCACTAATGAATCGTACCAAGTATCAGTTAATCAATTAAGATAGAGTGCAACAACTTCTACTTTCAGATTGTCTGGGGTCTTATACATATTAAAGTACGTTTCACACTTTCGAATCCACACCTTAGGTTTGTGACCTTCAAAGTAAGGCAGTTCCCACTTAGGAGAAGGGGCATGCGCAGCTTGAGGCATGTGTTGCCTCAATTCCTCACCTGGTATGGGCAAGAGTCCATCTCCTTGAGGTCTGTCACCCTGAGCTCGTTGGGGAACTCTTTCCAAATTTGTCAACCTTTCTAAGATTAGCTCTAAGGTACCCTATGTCCTAGTTTGCATGTTGCGTAACTCCTTTTGAGTGGTCAGAATTTCGTTCAAAACCTCATCGTGTCTTACAAGCTTATCATCCATAACTTTCAGCATCATTCCTTCAACCATCATCACCTTCACAATCATAGAATCGAGGATATGATACAAATTGTAATGGTATCGATAAGAGCTAACAGACATCTTCATAATCGCAGAATCGAGACTCTGATACCAATTGTATTGGTCTCGATAAGAGCTAACAAAATTAAACAACTAAATTACAGAATTAAAAGGAATTTTGGGACAATTTTCTATTTATATTGATAAAAATAAGAAGTTGCACTACAGTGGTAAAATAAAATAGCTATCTTGTGAACTAGAACTCCATAGCTGCGCAAATATGCAGAATGAAGAGGGAAAAAGAAGAAGTTAGAAGAGAATTGAGAGAGAGAACAGAGATTGAGTGAAGAAAGAGAATAGAGAATATCAACCTGATGATTGATGCCTTCTCTTTCCGTTGAAGGTGGTTATAAAAACCACAAGGTGACGTGGCTTCATCATGGCCTTTGTATCTCATTAACACTAATTTAATCTGAGTTGTTTATTTAAATTTCTGTTAACTCCCTTTCACGATTTTTGTTATATCCGAACTTCAGCTTCTCACTTCAAACCAATCTAACAACATTGATATTTTTGGGAATTAATGTATCATTACAAAGAAGTCACAAGAATGTACGAATAATGAGACAATGTCGTAGTTTAGTTATTTTTAAGCACTTGCAAATGGAAAAATGTAATGATACTACCGGCCGTTTTGTATATTTGAGCCCTATTTCCCCTTTTGATGCTTCACACATGTATATTTATGGTTTTATGATTTGAGGGATTGATTAATTTTGTTCTAGGAAGATGCTCAATTGATTTGGACTCTTTGGTTCTTGGATTAGAAGCCTAAGTTGAAAATGTTGGCCAAAGTTTGACTTTTTGTGAAAACGACCCCATAACGGTACTTTGATGGCTCTGTTAGATTCGTATAGTGATTTTGGACTTGAAAGTATATCTGGAATTGAATTTGGAGGTCCCTAGGCTGATTTGACTTGCTTTGCCCAAAGTTAGCAATTTGAGGTTCAGAAGTTTCTCTAAGTTTGACTGTATGTTGGCTTTATGGCTACTGGGTTCAGAATTTAGTTTTGGGACTTGTACTAGGTCTGTTAGGCTATTTGAAACTTGTTTGCAAGATTTGGTATGATTTGAAGTTGGTTTGGTAGGATTCATACTCTTAATCACGATTCTTGAGGTTTTTGAACTTTTCCTTGAATTTCATGCGTTTTGATGTCCATTCCTTTTCTTTTGCCGCATTTTGCTCAAAGCGTTGAAGGAAGATAGTGCACCAACCTATTCTCAAGGGCCAACTTGATCCTCTTCCCCAGATATTTCAGATGAGGGAACCCTTGGAGAGGCACCGACTCTAACTATCATCCATATACGATCCATACTAGGTCTAAACAACTTCCCATCCTACCTCCTCTACACTCTTGGCAGCCCATCTTTGTCTGAGTACAGTCTTTCAGTGGAACGTTTCGGACCTCTTTTCAATTACTTAGAAAAAGTGAGCCATCAGTTTAGGTATATTCGTGGTTCTAGATGTTATTTTGGTGTTCTGAATGCGTGAGCGAGTTTGTATGGTGTTTTTACACTTTTGTGGATGGTGGTTTGGAGCCCCAAGGACTCAGGTGAGTTTCGGATATATTTCAAATTAGGTTGAACTTATTTTGGGTTGATGATATGCTGGTGTTGAAATTATCGTAATTGTGAGCACTAACCTCGCAATTGCAAAGTGAAAATAGGGAAGCAGGTATCGCAATTGCGATGCCACACTCGCAATTATGAAGATAGGCTAGTTTGGGCTGGATCGCATTTGCGATATTTTTAAACTTGCGATGGGAACATGGTTCGTACAATGTCGCATTTGCGACTTCCCATATAGACTGTCAGTGACGCATTTGTGAAGTATTCTTCGCAATTGCGAGAGTTCACAATTACATACCCAGTATCGCAATAATAATATCTGCAACTAAAAAATGGGATGAGAGTCGGGATTTCATCTCTTTTCTCTCATTTTATAAGTCTAAACTCGGTAAGAGACGACTTGGAGATGGGGTTTTCACCTACAATAATTATTGGGTAAGTAGTTTTAATCAATTTCCAGCTATATTTTATGATTATATATGAGATTTTGACATCAAATTTATGAGAATCAAAAGAGAAATTTTGGAAAAATTTGTTTGAGTTTTATAAAATGAAATATTGGTATTTGAGAGTCGAATTAGACTTGGATTTGAAAACAAATCACATATATGGACTCGCGGAGTTATACGCAGTCAATATCTACCCTTGGACCCGAATTTTGACTGGACGGGTCCGGGGTTGACTTTTGGATAATTGTGTAAAGATCATAGTTTTATCTATCGTAATTGGTTTCCCTTGCATAGTTTGATGATATTAAGTCATTTTTGGTTAGATTTGAGCTGTGTGGAGGAGTGTTTTAAGGAAAAGGCTATTTTTTAGGGTTGATTTGGCCCAGTCGAGATAAGTATCTATCCTAACTTTGTGTGGGGGAACTACCCCTTAAGATTTGGGTTGTTTGTATTAGTTAAATTATGGGGAGACGCGTGTACGAGGTGACGAGTGTGTAGACGGACTCGTATGTGGTATTTTGACCAGTTTAGACTCGTAGGCTCCTTTCATGCAGTTAATTGAAATTGTTATATCATGTTATATCTTCCATTGTTAGTTTAATCTTACATGCCTTATTTGACGTTGTTAGCGCATGTTTTACATTTTATTGTCAAAATTGCTCTTATATGCCTTAGTTAAAAATGTTACCTCCCTTATTGTCATGTTACTGTCATTTATTTTTGAGTTATTCTTATTTGGAGTTGCTATTACATGATGTCTCTTTGTGTTGAGTTCTTCTCATGCATTTGGACGTAGCTACCATTTCATACTGTCTCTTTCATTGTTAAGCTTATGTTATACATTTGAATGGAAAATTGTCATTTTGTGGGAATACCTTCATTTTGAGTTTTCATGTCGAAGTCGTGAAAGCTATTAACACATTGAGGTTAAAGTTGTGGATTATTGAGATATCTTCCTTTGTTGAGTATTCCTCATTCATTTTGCTATTTTGAGATTCTTGTACACATTGTAGTTAAGCTGCAGGCTATACGTTGTGGTAGCATTAGTATTGTGATTTTGGCAATGTTGTGGCATTTTGGCACGTATGGTGCGAGTTGATTATTGTGTTGATGCAAATACGATGCTATAATGATAAATAGGGGTGTTCAAACTGAACCGGAAAATCGCACCAAACCGAAAAATCAAATCAAACTGATTAAAAAATCCGACTAGGTTTGGTTTGACTTGGTTTGGTGTTGAGTAAAAAAACCTGAACCAAACCGACATATAAATATATAAATTTTATTTATATTTTTAAGACTTTGTAGTGATTTTTCTTTAGAAAATGTAGAAATATTTGGGATCCTCTCATGTATTAACCTAGAAAGCGTAATTTAACGAAAAATTATTGTTAGACGACTAAGAAAATAACTATCATATGTTACTAAAAAACTTCTCCCATTAGAATATTTTAATAGATCATATGTTTGTCAATTTTTTCCATATTTACTAAATATATATTCACTTATCAAAGCTTTATCTATAATTTTAATAATGTAAGATTGAAATAATATTCATGTAAATAAAAAACCTGAAAACCCGAAAAACCCGATAAAACCGAACCAATCCAAACCGATATAATTGGTTTGGTTTGGTTTTGATAAAAACCGAACCAATCCGGTCCATGTACACCCCTAATGATAAGGATTAATGTGCATGCGGATAGATAAGGTGGAATTTATGCATGTGTTGCTAATAAGGAGATTACCTGAAGCCACACGGCTAGATGAGGGGGTTAAAGCGCGTATAGCTATTTCAAAAAAATAATTTTAAAAATATAAATACAAGGCTCACGCGGCCATATAGGGAAGATTGAGATTGTAAATTATGAGATGTGGATATGAGTTGTGGTGCCTCGGTTGTGATTCTTGCTGCACATTCTGTATTAAAAAGGCTTGTTGGTTGAACATTTTTATAAATTCTTCATTTGTCTTATTTGTGTCTTGTCCGATTTGATTAAGGCTGTATGGTGGTTCGGGCCCGGGCCTAAATGGGCCAAACGGGCCAGGCTTAGCGGGCCTGGGCTCTGGCGGTCCCGGGCTTCGTGAGCTCAACGGGTGAAACCAGCCCGTGACGGGCCTAAGCCCATGTGGTCCTGGGCTAAACGGGTCGGGCTCGTGGGCTTAGCGGGCCTAAAAGGCTTTTTTATTTCCGGGCTTTTTTTTTAAATTTTTTTTTGTTTAAGGCAATTTCTTGTAAATCATATCATGGCTATATAAAAATATATGTAGTATATATGTAGAAATCTAATTATTAAAGTACTTGACGAAAAAGTAAAATAATAAAATAATAGTAAAATTAAATTGCCATGCATAATAAATTAATAACAAAGTACAACATGAAGCATAAATATGTCTAATAATTTTATAATAACACAAATTGTTGAAAAATCTTAAAGACGAATTCGCGGATAAATACCATCAACACAATACTTTATATGCCTCATTAAAATGCCCCAGCTACACCCTGAACGAAAATTTAAGACTCTTCCACAGTTCTTGCACTTTAATCTTTGGCCTTCTTCATTTTCTTCAAGCACTTCATAGTAATGTGAAACAAATAAGCGCACTCTTTCCGAACGAGGCATGATGTAACTTGAAAATTAAGATTGAGAAATGAGTATTGTGTATTGAAATGAAGAAGAGGGAGGGAGT
>MU664792.1:155453-179470 GCA_026770625.1 Nicotiana glauca
ATATTCAAAGTCATGTCTTATGATTTTTATTACCAAAAATGATTCTTTTTTAAAGTGTCAAATGGTTAAAATTAAAGGCCAACGGCTAGATTTTAAAAATCTGACCGTTGGTCTTTTATTTAAATTTTTTTTTTTTATTAATAATAGCCGTTGGAGCCCGTTAGGACCGGCCCAGGGCCACCTGCCGGTCCCGGGCTTAGCGGCCCCGGGCTCGTGGGCCTGAAAGAGAGAACCGGCCCGCCACGGGCTTTTTGCACCACCATGAACCGGCCCGCCAGGACCGTTTAGCCCGTTAGAACCACGGGCCCAATCCGATCCCGATCCCAGCTCGGCCCACAGTACACCATTAGATTTGTGTGTTGTAGTTCTTATCATGTATTCACTCCTTGTTGCTTTTGTTGCCTTAAATTCCGTTGTTAGCCTGCATTATCGTAGTGCCTTGTTGTTATTCATTTCTTTGCTTTCGTAATTAGACTATCTTATAATATGTTTATTTTTTCTTGTCCTAGTAGGTGTCTTGATCTTATCTTGTCACATTTTAAACTCAGTGACTCTAGATTCTGAATATTTTTGTATATTTAATGTACAGAGATGGGACCAATGGTGGCTCATGGCTGAGGCGAGGACCTGCGAGTCGCAGAGCCACCGATTCAAGGGATTGTGTTTCAGTAAGAGCAACTGTGCGTCTGTTTGCCATACTGAGGGCTTTAACGTTTTCCACTACCGCGGATTCCGTCGCCGTTTCTTCTGCACCAGACACTGTTAATTTAACTTTTCTGAATTTAATTATTCTTATGTGTACTGCTGTGGAATATGAACGTCTTCTCGTTTCTACTGGTGTTTGTCATGAAATAAGAATGACCACCTGAACTCAGAAACAGAATGGTTAATTCCCTTCCGTTTCCTAGGAGTTAATGGTTGCTATTACTGTTGCTGGCAACTTTTAATTGAGAACTTTTTCAGTTCTATGGAGAGATTATTATGACTCGGTTCCACCAGGTTTTTGAGAGTTATTTGACAGTTAATTAACCGTTTGAGTTTTATTATGACAGTTTAAGTTGTTATTTTCGCCATTTCTCAATTTATGTCAGGGTTATTTAGTCTTAGAAACTAGATGCTGTCACGACATACTAGGGTGAATTAGCGTATAGATGAGATAGTACATAGTTTTGGTAACCCAAAGTAGAAGCCAAAAGGATAAGTTCTTCTATCGTCAATTCCTGAAGATGCAAAGCAATTGTCTACTTATCATATTTTCTATTGTATGGCTATATTTCATTCATCTTTTTTGCCGTTTTTCTTTTTCCTCAAACTTTTTTGTCGAACAGAATTAGAATGAAGCATGGGATGATGAGCAAGTAAGACTGATTAATAGCATGTTTGAATATCAGCTTATTTTGAGAATTTTTTTTTAAAAAGTATCTTTAGTCATAAACAGTTTGTGTTTGGCTAATTAATTTAAAAAACATTTCTGAGTGACAATTAGTATTTGACAAAGCTTTTAAAAACTATTTGTGAGTGTATTTTTCTCAAAAGTACTTTTTAGAAAATGCTCTTGAAAAAAAACTAATTTTTTCTGTTCCTCCTCAAATACGCTTTTTTTTCTTCCAAACATGGCCAAACACTTCAACTTTGAAAAAAATTGTAAGTGCTTCTAGGATTGGAAGCTTGGGCAAATAGGATTGTAGCCGTAACTATTTTTGGAATTGAGGGGTAGTTCTTGTGCAATGATCCAATCTTTCTTAGTATCACTTATACATGTATGTTGTTCATCACATTTTAAAAATAAAACTAGTTTGATAACTGGCCTCGATACGTGAGAAACATTTTGTTGAGTTTCCGTACAGATTAAAGAGATGAGTAATTAAACAGTTCCGCTTGTGATCCTACGGAATAAGTTTGTACAGTTCTGCTTGTTATCCTATGGAGAATCAGAAAATGGTGTCAATGTTTCAACTTTCTAAAGCAAAAAAGGAAAGATGTGACAAACAGATTGAAGCAAATAAACAGGCAGACAGTTGGAATAATTAAGTTTTCCAAACATGGATTCAGGTGTTGTAGTTATATACAGCTCTTATTTGAAAGGCAGAATTGGGACTCGCTCCGGGGCGGAGCACTCGTAAAACGCCCCTGGGCTTATGTGTGAGGCTTAATTTCGTGAGACTTACGCCTTGGCCATTGGAGCTTACGCCCCGGACACGCCCAACGCCCAGCGTACTGGGCTCGCCTAATAGAACTTTATACAATTCTATGTAACTAACGTTGTAAATTCTCAAATTTGCTTCATAAATTTACTTTTTTCTTAATCATAACTAATTAAGTTGAGAGTATTTTATGTCATAATTAAAATAAAAATTATTGCACGTTATCCACTAAGACTGCTATAATAGTTAATTTTAAATAACTCTTTCATTTAAATGCTATTTATTTATTAACTTTTGTTATGTCTTTACTATATAATAGTCCATAAATTTTTATAATTATTTTTCTAAATATTTTTTTTCATGTATACGAGATACAATACTTATTAATTTAATAGCTCAGTATTATCTATTAATTGTTTACAAATAATTAGTTATCATGGGATTGTATGGTAAATTATGTGTCACTTTATTTACTTGTTGAAGCTTAAAAATTAATGATGCTAGAGAATCATACTTGAATTATGAATTATGTTTTTATATAAATTCTCTTTCAAATAGAAAACATATTAAATAAAAGGAGTATTTTAAGAAAAATATCAAATTATAATATTTAAATTCTTTCAAGATTCATTACTCCTTAGAGATACATATAAGATTTTGTATCGAATACATTACTTTTGATGTTTGAGTTGTAACGACATTGCAGCTAATTTGCATATTATGATATATGTCATACTTTTTTGTATTATTCATACTTGCATTATAATTTATAAGTATTTTAAATAGATTATTTGTTATAATTTTATGATTCTAATGTAATTTTTATATTTATTTCTTATTTTATACTATTTTAAAATTCTTGAAATCAGTAAAATTTAAAGATGCGTGGGACTTACGTCCCATGTCTCAGGGCTTACGCTTGAGATAAAATGCCTTGCCTCACGCCCCCGCCTTTTAAAACATTGATATATAGTTTAAAACCCTAATTTTTGCCTCTCCTTGCCTGTGGCAGAAGGGATACGAATCCAGTTTACTTGAGGATATGGTTACAAGCTACTATGTGGAAGCATCTTAGAGTGGCATTGCAATATCACAAACTGTTTTAGCAAAAAAAATGGAAGAATTTCAATCTTCCTTTCTGTCTGCCAAGATCCTTGTGTTATATGGAAATTGATACATCAACCAAGGTGAAGTATCAGGGATCCAGGTAAAGACCTAGAGTAATACTATTTAACAGGAACATAAGTAAATTAGCTCCATTATTGATTCCTATATTTATATTCTTGAACCGATTAGCTTCACTGTGAAGATTAGCTCATGAGCTGTTGCACTCTCTCTGTTGAGGCCCAGGATGGTCCATTCCTCCACAATTTATATCCGTCAACAAACTCTGTGGGTTTTGATATAGTAACTCTCACAAGCCCATTATTCAGAATAACCTGCATAACATCCTCAAATAATCAGAAAGAAAGCAGAAAAAAATTAAGATAACTAATGGGGGTATATAGAATTACAACAAACATAAGAGCCTTGATTGATCAAATTTAGAGCTTTCTTCTCCATTATAACATGTATCACTTGTTTCCTTGTAATGATTAGAAGATGGGCTGTAGGAAAAGTATAAAGTTTTTTTTTTTTAATAATTCCATCATCATGATGAAGGAGTTAAGGCATGACTCCAACATGTATATATATACACACATACACACACACGGAAGAGGACATAGACCTTGGCCTCCAGAACAGTGAGGTAGGTGATTGGACTCACCCTATGATACATGATTGACCAAAATAAATCAGACAGGGTAAGAAGAAGGTTGTGTTTCCTTCGAAAGTTTGTAGCAACACACATGGATGCTATGTAGAAAAATGTGCTAGAGAGGAGCTTATAGCTAAATGCTGCCATTGATAACGAACTTATCTTCTTTTGTCTGAATCTGAAGTTAGGTATCTCATCACCTTCTAACTTCATTGAATCTCTAACATTCAATGATACAACCTCATTGAAGATAGAAACAGTTTTGGATTCTTCACTCAAGTTAGCAAGCTTGTCAGCAGATTTGTTTCCTTCCCTCAAGGTGTGGCAAAAGACAAAGTTACGATCCTTAGTCGTTGTTTGAATCTGCTCAATAATATCGCTGAATCTCCAGGGTGGTTTCCTGATTCTTTTGATCAAGTTTAGAACAATCGCCGAGTCAGATTCGACTATAACATTTGTGAGGCCCATTGTGATACACATTTTTGATGCCTCACCTCAAAGCTTTAGCTTCCGCAATATTGCAACTACAATCTCCATAGAATTCTGCAAAAACACCAATCAACACACCATTGTGATCTCTGATAAGACCACCACCACCTGTTGATCCTAGATTTCCTTTGCTGCAACCATTAGTATTGAGTTTAAACCAATTTGTTGGAGGTTTATGCCAATAAACGATGACAACGAATAGCAGGGGAGAGCTTCTTAATTTTACTGTAAGTATCATGCTGCATGTTTGTCAATTGCAAATCTGGGAAACTCGTATGGATAAGCATATTTATCATCTCGATCACTTGTTGGATGATGAAGCGATGTGACATGTGTTTTTCGTTAAACCTAGCCGAGCATTTGTTCTTCCAAATTTGCCACCATATGATTGAAGGTGGGCATCGAAGAACTGCCTTATGGACTTCATTTTTGGGACTTTAAAAGGAAGTTTTTTATTCCAAATAGCAATACCTGTAAGAGTAGTTCCTCTCTTAGATCTCAGTGTGTGCCATGTAGATTTACAAGAAAATTTCCCTGAAGGATCCGGGGTCCAAATGGGTATGTCTTCTCTATTGCTGTTAAAAGGGATGGTTTTGATGGAATTGACTACGTACAAAGGGAGAATTCTCATCAATTTACTCTAATTCCAGTCATCGTGAAGGTAGAACTCCTTTACCATAATTTTTTTAGGAGTCTTGCTATTTTGAACCAGGTGAGCTAGAGGTCCAAAGACGGTCCAAGAGTCCCACCAGAATGATATTTCCCCCCTTCCAAGCCTCTATGAAATATGAGGTTCCACCTTGTCTTTTATGTCCATCATTCTTCTCCAAGTATGAGTTTGGCTGGGAACTTTCTTTCTTGCAACAGGATGGAGTGTTTTACAATACTTAGCTTCGAGAAAGTCTTTAAGAAGAGAATTTTGAGTTCTAAATTTTCACCATAACTTAGCAGAGAAGGCATCATATGTGTTTATGAGAGATCTGAAGACAACTCCCGCTTCCTCTCTTGGAAAACACATGTCTTTCCAAGCAATCCTGTGCTTCTTTTCTTGTTACCATTCATACCCCAAAAGAAGTTGGAGATGATCTTCTCAATCTGGTAGAAAGTCGTCTTAGGCGGGTGAACTGCTGAAAGGATATGGAGTGGGATAGCCTGCAAAACAGATTTGATAAGAACATCTTTGTCACCATGGGATAGAAATTTACCTTGCCAGTCTTGGAGTGGTTTTGCTATGTTAGCCACCATGTTGTTGAAGTAAACAACTTTTTTTCTCCCTATGTAGATAGGACATCCTAAATATTGCATTGGAAACTGACAATGCTTGAAACTAGTGATCTGCATAGATTTATTTACCAATTGTCCTTGGATCTTTTCATATGTCTCCATCTTGTCCATTATCATTCTTCAATGATTCCGGTTCAGCTAAGGAAAACAAAATCGTATCATCAGCATAACATAGATGAGATATAATAGGACTACAATTATCTATCGAAAATGGTATAAAATCATGATTCTTTAAAGATTGCATTAATCTAGATAGAAGTTCAGCCCCAATAAGAAAGAGATAGGGAGATAGAGGATCCCCTTGTCTTAAACACCTAGTAGAATTGAAAAATTCATATCTACTTGCATTGATATTTATAGAATACCAGACATTAGAAATAAGTCTCCATATAATATCAATCCAGGTTTTGTTGAGCCCAATTGCACAAGTATTCCCATGAGGCTCTGTCATATGCTTTAGTCATGTCGACTTTTAAAACCACATTCACATGGATGGAGGGCTTTGTAATATTATGGACCATATCTTGAGTCATCATAATATTTTCACTGATGGATCTCCTCTTTATGAAACCTGTTTGATAAGGAGAGATCAACTTGTTCATGAGAGGGCATAGCCTTTGGTTCACTAGGCTAGAGATAATCTTGCAGGAGAAGTTGCTAAGACTAATAGGCGTTAATTCATTGAAAGCTTCAGGGTTGTCCACTTTAGGAGTGAGGATCAGGCAGGTGTGAGTAATTGCCTTTGGAATTTGGTTACCTGCAAAGAAATTAAAAACCATTAGTAATAGGACCTCCTTGATAATGTCCCATCATGAATGATAAAATTTCCTAGAGAGCCTATTTGTTCCGGGAGCACTAGATGGGCTCAAGGAGAATACAACTGCTTTCAATTCCTCCATATTAGGATTAGCTATGAGATCTACATTGTCCATTTCATTGATTACTTTAGAAATACAATTAAGAATAGAAAAATTGGAATCAGTATATTCTCTAGTAATTTGGTTCTGAAAAAAGGATATAGCTTCATTGGAAATATGATCATCTCCTTCAATCCAATTGTTATCATTAAGTTTGATCTTCTTGATAGCCAACCTCTTCCTCCTGCCCTTGACAATGGAGTGAAAGAATTTAGAATTAACTTCCCCCTCCACAAACCATTTGATCCCAGATTTTTGCTTTCATATAGACTCTTCATTTTTATAGGCCCTGATAAGGAAAGCATTAATACGGTTGAGCTCGGCTATATTGTACTCATTGTTGTTTGTAATGATCTTATACTCCAGTTCCTCCACCTTTTTCTCTAGATCTTTGACATTATCAAAAAAAATTCCAATAGATGTCTTGGTCCAATGGGATACACACTTGAAAGTATTTTTATGTTTCAGATGGAATTTCCACATAGGGAAGCCATGAACCTCTATATCACATGCTTGTTTCACCACTTCATTAAAACCTTCTTCGTTAGCCCAGAAGTCTAAGAATCTGAAATATTTGGTAGTGGGTTGGGATGTGTTTTTAGAAATGGTGAGAAAGGGGGGGGGGGGATGGTCGGATCCTATTCTGATCGATTGATTGACACTAGTAGAATCATAATTTCATCCAATCTTGGTTCACCGCCACCCTATTAAGCCTTTTCCAAACTCTCTTGTTAGAAGCCCACCCATTGCACTAAGTGAAATGTGAGCCTGAGAAGCCCAGGTCAATCAGATCACAATCCATGATAAACGTTATCATAGGCATGGTCTTGGACATTCTATGAAGGTTACCGCCCTGTTTTTCACTTGGAACAATAATATGGTTAAAGTCACCTATAATATACCAAGGTAGCTTGTAGTTCTGAGAGGTATCCCTTAGGTTATTCCATAGTTGTTCTCTCAAACAGCCTTATATTTTGCATAAACTGAAGTAACCAGGATGTTTGATCCCATCCATTCGATGATACAAGTAACGTGCTGATCAGACTCTTCCACCACATTACAATTCAACTCATTACTCTAGAAGAACTAGATTTGGCTATTGATATTGGCATAAGCATTACCATAGCCCAGTATAGCCCTGAACTTATCTAGTTGGTCTGCTTTGTGAAAAGGTTCACTAATGGCAATAAAAGGAAGATTTTGAATTCGTATAATTTGCTTAAGTCTATGAAGAGCACCACTAGAACTGATTTTTCTAATATTCCAATATAGGGACTTAAACATCATAATCAATTGGAGAGGTTTTGCTCCTGTGGTATAACAACAACTTGTTGATAGGTGAATCTACATCTTCCTCTTGAGTTGTGTTTGCTCTTGAAAGCATTACTTCTGCCTCTTCCTCTACCTCTAGGAGATAAGTGAGTTCTTTCCACAATTTTATCCATTTCTGATCTTACATTTACCTTCACTAGAGCATTAGATTTGAAGGTTTCAATAAGTTGGGCAGCATGTACATCAGTTGTGTGGTTTACAGGTTGGTCCTCATTCTGAAAACTTTCACTATCTACACTTTCAAACTCATCAGATTCTTCAGTGCTCATTTCATCCTCATAGTCACCATCTTTTGTGCTATCCTCTTCCTCATCATCCTCGAAAGAATATTCTACTATGTGAGTACTGTTAGTAATGTACATATCTTCACTTTCTTTATCCTCTTTCAAGCTGGTACCACTTATAAGTTTCAGATATGTGTTATGCATATCTCTAGGATCAATTAATTGATTATTCTTTGTGTTGTTGGCTTCTGTGTCCTTTCTACTGTTGGCTTCTTCATTAGTGTGTTTGGTAGTGTCCTTATCATTAGTGAAATTCCTCTGGAAAGAGTGTATACTGTTTTGATCATTTATCTTCCTTATTGTTGGACTTCTGCTCCGAGGATTTGTGTATTGCGTCTGCCTTTTCGTTACTTGGTTGGCCTTCTTCCAGAAAAAGTGTTTTGGACTTGGATTTCATTGTTTTTGCTATTTTGATTCTTTTTTCTAACTCTGGTTCCTTGATAACAATGCCAGCTCTTGCCTTAGCTCTTTGATCTTGGTTTGCTGCTTGGTAGTTCTGGAGTTGAGTTTCATATAATCTCTGCTCTTTATGGTTGTGATCATCGGGCTTGTTGGGTATTTATATTTGTATGTTTTCCTGAAATCTTACTCTGGCAGCCTTCTTCCTTGAAACCATTTGGAAACCATCATCGTTTGGCTTATCTGTTTTTTGTTCATTCTCCTTATCGAGTTGAGCTTCTTTCTGTGCCTTAATCCTTTCGTCTTTGATCTTATTTCTGCATTGGCTCTCATAGTAACCTTGCATTTTGCAGTACACATAATAGCTTGGAACTTTTTCAAATTAAATGTCAAGCCACTTTCCATCATCAGAACCGTTGAGTCTTTTATAACCTAGCAATATTTGATCAAGTCTAGGCTTTAGGAGATCAATTTCAACTTTAACTTTCGCAACGTTGCCTCTAGACTTGGAGTGAGTTGCCATGTCAGGAGCCACTGCCACACCTACATCTTTGACGAGTCTGGATACAATATTCCATTTAAACATGTGCCAGGGGAGTTGGTGAAGTAGGATCCAAACAGGGACAACGGATGTTTCCTCCTCCGGTTTGAAATTCAGAGTCCATTTGAGGATTTTCATAGAGGAATTGCCAATGTCAATATAATCCTTTGCGAATACGTGATTGTAATCCACTTCATTAGCGAAGTCAAGGTAAACATGTTTCGGATCAAAATAAGCAATCTTAACAGAGGCAGTGAGTTGGAATTGCCTAACCTAATTTCCTCAATGGATGATTTACCTCGATAGAACTTACCGATGATAGTGAATCTACACTCTTTAGCTAAGCTAATGAAAAAGTCCTCTACTTTGAAGAAAACAGCCGGTTTACCAAGGTGCATGCCGTGTTGAATCTCAACCATGGTGCCCGTGTCAGGAGATTGGAGGCTGGTTTGAACAGTGGCGGCAAATGTTGGTTTCGACACTATTTGCTTGCTTTTGCTGTAGCTACTCCCTTGGGCATATTCATTATGTTGTTTAGGGAGTTTAGTAGGGAGTTTAGTTTCAGGTATTTGTTTGCTATTTTGAGGTTGCATACATTGTTGGTCACTTTGGTTTAGGTCATTTGTGTGGCAAGTTTTGGGTTGGGGTTGCTCGAAATTTTTGGGAAAGGATTGTGATTAAGGTGTTGGGTGTGATATTAGGTGTTGTAATATGAGGAATTGGATATTACGATGGCATCAGAGGATGTTTGTTAGTTATTTTCGTTGGGGGTTGGCAATGTGGTTGAAATTCCGACGGTGGTTTCACATGTGTCAGTGAGAAAATTAGCCGTTGGGTTAGCCGTTTGGTCAGGTGGGTCAAGTGATTGGATGGGCCTGCAGCGGCGTTTGCCATTTAAAGTAAGGGAGAATATTTTTAGAGAGAGAGAGTGCTTTTAGCGTTCATGTTGAAAAAAATACAAAGTTTAGAAATTCAAATTCTTCCCAAAGTTAAATAGAGTTGCACTTCAAACGATAAGCATTATCCTTTTCCAATATGCTAGCTCAAATGCTCAATGGCATGCAAAAATTACTAGGTTTGGTGGAAGAAAGATGGAGCTTGATGAATTTTGGCTTCCACGACAGCTCTATGCTTGTGTTTTCCTCTCAAAAAGATCCTCCTCCCTCAAAATAGGTTTTATGATGGTTTTTATATCAATTAGAGGCTTCTTGGGGTGAAAATAACTGAGTCCAAGTTGGAATAGGATAATCCAGCGACCCGAGCTTCTAGGGCAGCTTGGGGTGCTGACCCTGGCGCTCAAAATATTTGAGTACTGGAAACTGAGCCACAACGAGCGCCCCACGCTGGCTGTGGTCCTCAAAATTGACTTTTTGCCTTTTTGCTCCAATTTCGCTCCAATTCGCGCCCTTTCATCCCAAATTCATCCGAATGATTCCTACACATAGAAACACCATAATTTAGCACAAATCATCGTATTAAACATCTCAAATCATCGAAATAAGAGCAAAATGCAAGACGGTATATATCAAAATATACATATTTTATGCCGATTATCATTGGTGATGGAAGAATTGATTTGGTCCAAAACAATTGTTAAGAATAGAGCAGTCTCCAGAAAACTATGCTTTGTTTTATCCTTTTTCTGTTTTTTTGTTTCCTACCCGGTGATCGGAATTCATATTGGGGCTCAACTAAATTCGAAATTGCGGTGGGAAGTTCCTCATTGGGGGTAAAGCGCTCCCTAACAAAGGCGACTCCATACCCAGGGGCTCGAACCCGAGACCTCTGATTAAGGATGAATGAGTACTTACCACTCCACCACATTCCTCGGTGGTTTGTTTTGTCCTTTCTATAACATCTTGAGACACAATTTCATGATTTTCTAGTTTACGTCAACTAGGTGATACTCATATGTTAAGTCTATCACATATCAAAGTAGGGACCTTCTTATTCACAGTGATGGTTAATATATCATCAGAATAATGAAAGGACTAACCAACCGTTATTACCAATATTTTCTGACAATGAAACTGGAGGAAAGAAGAAAACTTTAGCTCAATTTCAATGAGTCATGTTTCTTTATGCACATGAAGATTATTTGTGCCCCAACTTATACGATTTTACAACTGTGACGTCCACATAAAGATTAATAATTGCATTAACTATTTGGCCTTTATATTTTTAGATATTTCATCTTGTTCTTTTGGGTTTTCATTTTCTTTTCTTGTGGTGTAATCAATCAACTGTTGAAAATTCCATGTTTGTTGAGCATTAATGTGTATCAGTTAAGTCCAAATAAATCATTAGGGTCAGCAGGTTGACCACTAGTGCAACCATAGCCAAATTATATGACTGTATTTTGGATTGACGCACAGTTGATTCTGGATTAATATTCTCAAAATTTACAAGAAAACTAAGTTTCATGAAATTCATTCCATTTTTATCTCAAATCTTTTTGCTATCCACTTTTAAAATTTTTATAGATTGATAGTTCAAAAATAAATTTAGTCTTGCACTATTAAAATACTTAAAATCAGTTGCACTTAACTTTTTATAGGAAGTATGAATTGATAATCTAAAAAATTTGATACTTTTCAGTTGTTTAGGCTATAGTGATGTGTACATAACTTAATACCAAATTCTAACTATACTGCCGTATGTATATAACTTGATTTCAGTCTAAATTCTGAGCAACCAGTGATTCACGCCTGAACTTCAGCTAAAATACAAATTGGTCTGACTTAGAGAACTTCTTGATTTTCTAGATTTTTATAAACTTTATACCAAAAAGACAAAGCTTTAATCTGTTATCAGCAATTTCTTCTTTTGTGACCATCTTTGGCATTTTGGTTGAAGCCAATTGGGTTCTGACAGCTGGCCGTAACATGAAGCAGAGACAGTTTGACCACAATGTGATCTTTTTGTTCACAAGAATGACTTGGATTTGAATAAGTTTTGCCAGGAAATTAAATAGTAAATAGCCAAAAATAACTTCTTCTTTTTTGTTGATTATTAGTGTAGTAAATGTTGTTAAAACAAGCAAAGTTTCTAGCGTAGTATTATTGATTCAAACTTCCAACAGTGACCTATTTAGAATTAATTATTTGAATCCCATCGCAATATAAATAATTGGATCTTTAACAAATCTAAAATGAAGCATTAGGTCTCACCGTCACTTTAATAATTGACAACATGTTCCAACCAATTATTAGTTGTTAGCATCAAATAAATATTACTCCCTCCGTTCCGATTTACGTGAACCTGTTTGATTGGGCACGAAGTTTAAGAAAAAAATGAAGATTTTTGGAATTTGTGGTCCTAAACAAGTTCAGATAGGGCCCAAAGTATTTGTGTGGTTATGAAAGCTTATCATTAAGGGTAGAGTTGTAACTTTAAGCTAAATTGTTACCAAATTTAGAAAGGGTTCATTCTTTTTGGAACAGACCAAAAAGGAAATAGATTCACATAAACTGAGACGGAGGGAGTAAAATTCTTAGGAGATGAACAGAACATAAATACTAAGAAGCCCACAAGAAGATGATTTTTGAATTCTTACTAAGAAGCCCACAAGAAGATGATTTTTGAATTCTTACTAAGAAGCCCACAAGAAGATGATTTTTGAATTCTTGGCATTCTTGGCATGTGCGTTACAATTGATGCTTGATCAAGCTTGGGATTTTGTGATGCCAAATAACAATTTTTTTAATCTTAGCATCTTGTCAGGGAACAAATTTTAATTACAAACTAAAACAAAAGACTATATTATATCCGCTGACTACATTAAGTATTACAAAACAAGCTACCACTGCAAATGTATTGGTCAGAAATCTGACCATGCCGATCGAGGCAACCACGACCTAGTTTCAATCACCGTATAAAAGAAGTCAACAGAACCATTTTGACTTTATCACCGCGACATTCTCCAAAAGTGACGAGGGCACGCCTCTCACCCCGACCAGTGGGCCTCCACAAGTTTTCTTGGAACTATAAGTATGAAGTGAGGATAAGAAAAAAAGGGGGATCATCTCCTTCTTCAAAGAAAAACTCCATATAGAGAGAAAGAGAGGAGAAATACAACAATTGTAACTCATTTCCCCTCCAAGGAGCGGTAGGTCGAAACTTCATCATGAATAAAATCTATTCCGGTGCTTCTTCCATTTCATATTTAATCGCCTTTTCTTTATCTTTAGATCCGAAACGAATTATGATTGACTATGATTTACCCCTTCATCTCTTTGATTGATTTGCTTAAAAAGAGTTTAACATCTTTTAAGTCAAATAATTTGGCACCGTCTGTGGGGATTTTCTAATGAAAATACCTAGTTCTTCCTCGGATCGAAGCAAAAGAAATGCGAGAAGAGCACCCAGCCCACCTCAGATTTGAAGGCAGCGCGTGAAGAAGGGAAAAATCGAACGGGCCGGTAGGATCTAAAACTCCCTATCCTACCAGCCTCAAACATTCCGGACAAAACAAAAAAGGTTGCGACCAAAACCAACAGGCAGGGATAAAGAACACCCCATCCTCGTCTCCCGCATATTCGCCGAGTCAGACGCCGATGCAGGATTATCCCGGTCGGAGAACCAAAAATCACCCTAGCACAACCAAAACCCTCCCGATCAACGGCTTCTTCAAAACGAACAGCCAGTCGCGCGAGAAGTTGCAACACGCACACCGCGCAGGCCCGAGCGAAATGTAAATGTCGAGCGTCACACAATATTGAAACTATAAATACAGGCAATGCCTGCAAAACTGGGACTCATCTAAGAAATGCGAGAGCTAAGTAAAACTGGGATTCCCCTCGGGAACACCCAATACCCACCAGTAACTAACTATTGTTTTGAATATTATTTAACATCCGGTGGCTTATGTTATCACAACAACAAGGTCACTCGAGCTAGGCGGTAGAGCGCAAGAATTTCATGTTACGCTGATGTTTCTATTGCCCGGCTTACCTTTCAGAATAACACCCTTAAGGCCAAGGGCCTTCACCGTTAAAGATTCAAAGGTTCGACCTCGCTCGAACACCAGACGGGTCGTTATTTCAATAAGTTCGAAATAACACCCTTAAGGCCAAGGGCCCTCGCCATTAAAGATTCAAAGGCTCGACCTCGCTCGAACACAAGACGGGTCGTTATTTCGATAAGTTCGAAATAACACCCTTAAGACCAAGGGCCTTCGCCATTAAAGATTCAAAGGTTCGACCTCGCTCGAACACCAGACGGGTCATTATTTCGATAAGTTAGAAATAATATCCTTAAGGCCAAGGGCCCTCGCCATTAAAGATTCAAAGGTTCGACCTCGCTCGAACACAAGATAGGTCGTTATTTCAAACAAGTTATCTATACAAGACAAAGGATATTTGTTGTGTAATATTATCTTATTTAATAATTTGTAGTTGGCCCACATTCTTAAAGACTCATCTCTTTTTTTTCAAACAATATTGGTGTACCCCATGGTACAACGCTCGGTATGATAAAACCTGTATCCAGTAAATCTCTCAATTATTTAGTTAGCTCTTTCAACTTTGTGGGTGCCATATGATATAGTTTGCGTGTCAGGTATCAGCTCAATACTGAAGTCTATTTCTCATATTGGAGGTAGTCCTAGTAAATCCTTAGGAATACATTAGAGAATCTCTCATTATGATACTTTTTTTTTCAAACTAAGTGTTTCTTCTCTTGTGCCCCTTACCGTATCTATGAGATCCAAACAACCTTTCTTCGATAACCGTTACGTCATCAAAATATATAATTTGCTTGTCTCTAAAACCTATAACCCCCTTTTTGTACAAAACCAACTTTTAAAGTTCACCAAACCTAATAGTTTTTCCATAGTAATCGAGGGTAGCATGGTAAGAAGATAATTAATCCATATCCATCAGTAAGTTAGAGTCAACCATATCAAGTACAACTTGGTTAGCTAGAGTTATTTTCTCTTAACTTGAATCTTAAAACTTTTAAACACATGTCTAACTACTAATAATTTTTCACAGATGTGGCAACCCGAAAAGGACCTCTTAATATCTTAAAACATTCTTGATTTTTAAATCTTCGACTCATATTAAAATTCTTTTTAAAAGACATTCTAATCTCGATCTTCTTATATGAGTTATTGCCCGCCTATGATGTCCATAATTTCAATCTTTCCGATAAGTGCAACTGCTACAACTACAGAATAAGTTTAAGTCTTCGTATGTACAACTACTACTTTGTTTAAATGGTTAACCAACAAGCCTCTAACTTAGGATGTTTCTTACATATTCAGCTGATAAAGTTTGGTGCTATATGTAGGCACACCCATCGTCTAAATTAATTTCTTAAATGATCTAGCAGGTAAGTTCACGTCACAAACTGTCAAGAAGGAAGTGAATCATAAACACTTTAGTGAAATTTATTCCCAAATTAGTTGTGTTGCTCTTGTCGGCATCTCTAAGGGCACAGTAACACTTCATGTATTTGCCATGTTCTCTAGTCTAAAAGTTGCATGTTCTATAGACCACTTCATGAACATCACCAAAGTCTTCTTTCATTGCCAGATATACTAACAAGGGCGAATCGAAGATTTAAATTTTAGTGGGTTATTGAATTTATTGTACTTTTGAAATTATTAATTTAAATTTTAATAATTTTTACATATATATATTTAAAGTATGTGCCGAAAATATTGGGCTCGGTTGAACCACCATGTGTATCCTATGCTGCTAGATTTTCTATTTTAACCTTTGGAACACAAAAAAATTGACGAAATATGATCCTTTTGGGGTTGAATTTTAACTTTTTGACCATGCTTATCTGGGTAAAATTTCAATGTCAAAAGTTAAAAGTATTGCTACTGAAATAAGCAAGTGGCAACACGTAGGGCTATTTAGTAGGAGGTATTAGAAAAAATAATGCAGGCATTTGCTATACGCATTATTAATACTTGTTTGGTACATTTTTTGACTTGTGGATAACTAATACTTGTATTAGTTATACATCATACTTGGTATTATCCTATGTATAAGTAATGCATAGAACCATGACATTAGTAATACCAAGGCCATTAATGCATGCATTAGTATGGTTAATGACTAAATTGTCCTTAAAGTCCCTTAAAGTTAGAGAATATAAATGACATTTTTGTAAACAACTATTTTTTTTAAAAATTATGCAAAATATTATAATTATAATATACCACACCAAACAATAGATAAAAAATAATATATAAATCACCAATGCTTACATTATTAACTTATGCATTAATAAACCATATATTACTAATACACCTTATTCATGATTCTTATATACCCTACTAAACGACCTTTTAGTAAACTTGTAGCTCTGCCGAATAGTTTTATCTTTGAATGATCGGTTTCTATATTATTTTTAACTTAAAACCTCTAAATTGTAATCATTATTATAACTGGACTGCATCGTGGTGAAAAGATGCCTAATTTGCTGTCTTCGAGACTTCAGATAAATATGGTGGGTTCGTGCTTTCCTTTTTTACATTATTTTAAATCAAGAATTCCAGTTGCATGTGAAAGGGTGACAGGGTCTAAGTCCTTACTTCATCAATATATTTGTCCACTCTCACTGACAACTCACAAGCGCTCCTTTCTCCTTTCTTTTTCTCTACTACTGTTTTCCCTCCACCTTTTCCCTTTTGGAGAAGAAGGGGAAGCAGAGAAAGTTCATTGTCTTTTTCAAGAATTTCAAGAAAAACAAAAAGAAACACTAAAGTAACAGGATGAGGGAGAAGAGCAATGTTCATTCTACCATTTTCACTATTCTTGTGTTAGTTACTCTACAAAGTGTGTGTTGTGACAATCCTTATCGATATTATACTTGGAAAATCACTTACGGAGACATTTATCCTTTGGGTGTCAAACAACAGGTAAATCTCATTATTTTAATGTATGTTTGTTGAAATTTCATGGATTCATATTGTGGTGATTTTAACACTCTGTTTTTGACAATGTTGGTGGCAGGGGATCTTGATTAATGGGCAGTTTCCAGGGCCACAGATTGACTGTGTTACAAATGACAATTTAATTATCAGTGTCTACAACTACTTGAATGAGCCTTTCCTCATTTCTTGGTATGAATAATTTATCAAAGTGTATTCCTTTTTTCCTTCCTAATCCCCTGTTAGTGTCATTCAGATAAAGAATAGATGCAATATGTTTGGATACAATGTATTTGATATTGTATAGATAGATAAATTTTTTTTTTTTTTTTGATACAGATCTATTCAATATTTTGCCTCTTATATACAACGACGACTACCCACTAAAATTGCATTAGTGAGATCTGGGTCGGATAATGTGTATGTAGATCTTACCCCTGTCCCGAAAATTATTGCCTCCTATATACGTTCATGAATAATGAAATGTCTCTGATAAAACCATTTTCGTCTCAAATGTTTCTCCAAAAATATGTTCGTTTTGTTCCTCATTTTTTTTGGACATAGTGTTTTCTGTTATTCCTAATATGAGTGTATAATATTATAGAAAAGTGCACATCTTTGTAGCAAAGGAATGCAACTTTTCGCGAAAAGCTAAACGCTGTTCTTGGAAAGAAAGAGATGGGGTAGGGTTTTGTCTGTAGGGGGTGATGTGTTTTTTTGTCTAGTTTACAACTGAGACATTAGCTGTAGGAATTAGACGCCTTTAATCCTTTGTATTGTGATTCATGTGAGCAGTGATGGACTTGGGTTCGGCCGAATCCAGTAGCTTTTTTATCTAGTAAAATTTATAAAATATGTATAAATTATTATTTTAGAATTCAATAATTTAAAAGAATTAGAATGACAAACCCTAAGTTTCAAATTTGACTCCGCATTTGCATGTGAGTATGTCCTAGTACTCCTAGTACTGTTATCTCCTTTTATTTTTAGTTCTCAAACTTAGCTTTTCTTAGCATCTAGTGGTCAATAAAATTGATAAAAATCTATGGAATGACCAAGATTCAAATCTCACAAAGACAAAAAAAAGGTTAGGTAATTTTTCTCCGTTTGCCTAAATTTTGATAGACAAAGTTATTTAATAGTAGTACTTAGTAACGTTTTCTGATTTTCTCAGCTAGTAGAAAGTAGCACATGTTCGATGAAATAGTGAGGTGTGTGGTCCTGACACCTTCATCATAAAAAAAGAAGAGATTAATATGATCTAGTTAAATACTCCAGTCAAGATGTGCACTCAAAGACAATAATGTTAACAAAGAAACTTAATATATTACTCTCCATGTTTCATATTATCTATTGTATTTTTCTTATACACATCCTTTTAAGAAATATTAATTAGGAAAGAGATTAGACTATTATACAATTATTTATGTCTTAAGATAAAATCTCTCTTTATTGAATATTTATTCTATTTATGTATTATCTTCATATTCAAGAACAATTATTATTAAGAATAAAAAAGAAAAAAATAATTAATTTTATCTTAAACTTTTAAATTGACGAATAATTTATAACAACTATTTTTATTAACCACTTTGGTATTTCATCATATTTTTGGAACTAAATGAGCAGGATTGTTTGAGACGGAATTAATATGGTATGGTGGTACAATATTTTGGTACATAAAAGAAACCCATTATCCACGTGCTAGACCTCTAGATCTCTGACATGAACTAGTACAAAATTTATTTCAATTTTATACTATGTGGAAGACAATGAGCCACACACCTAGAGGACAGAGAGACAGTGGCATGTCTTTCTGTAGGACCAGAGCGATGAATTTTATTAAGTAGCATTATTGCGGAAATTGAATACTAGTTATTAGCGCTATCTTCGGCTGAATGAAGGCTAAGAAGTCTAATTCCACCAGATTGTGCAATGACCAATCAATGCTGAGTATCATATATTTGTAGACCTTAAAATAAATACTAAAAAATACTTATAAGCATGCAATTCAACCTAGTGTTAACTTAGTTAAAGATTTTCGGTTCGAATTTCACAAGTGACCACTAGTAATTTTCTTTTACATATACTTGGTACAAGGGAAAAAGAAACATGCCTGCAACAATTTAAACTTTTAGATAATGTCGTTTACGCAATTCACCCTGATACAATCTTGTGCGTAAATAACCATACATACATATTGAAAATGGAGAGGAAGTAGAAGTAATTGAAGGAAAATCGAAGATTTATTGCAGAAAGAGCTGAATTGATAACATTTCTGTAACAACTAGAAATAAATCTCTTGCTTGCATAGGTTAATCTTGTAGTGTACCATAGATTAAACTGGTATAACAAATCAAAATGGTCTATGTTAGTAGCAACATTAGTCACATGACAACCTTTAATTCTTATCATCTCTATAGAGTAGTTAGAAATAATTTTATGAGTTTATTGGTATGGACTAACTCAAGAATAGTAACATTTTTCTTTTGCACTGACAATTCAAAGCTGTTGACAATTGTTTCAGGAATGGTTTACAACAAAGGAGAAACTCATGGCAAGATGGAGTTTATGGCACAACTTGTCCAATTCCACCTGGGAAAAACTTCACTTATACTCTCCAAGCAAAAGACCAAATTGGTAGTTATTTCTACTTCCCATCACTTGCAATGCACAAGGCAGCAGGGGGATATGGTGCCATCCGAGTCTATAGTCGTCCTCGAATTCCAGTACCTTTCCCTCCACCTTCTCATGATTTCACTGTACTAGCTGGAGACTTGTACAAGAGAAGTCACAGGGTAAGTCCCATCTGTTTGGCTTAATTATCATATTTGTTGTTACCTTTACAATAATGATTTTGGTGCTAAATTTGCATGGGGATTTGATTCTTGCAGCAACTGAAGTACATTTTAGATAGTGGTCATAATCTTCCTTTACCTGATGGCCTTATTATCAATGGTCGTGGATGGAACGGATACACATTCACAGTTGATCAAGGTTTCTAACTGAAAATTGCTAACTTAGTCTGATTACATTAATCTTGTTTTTTCTGTGCCTTGTCTTGTTAATGTTTTCAGCTTCAGAAACCTTAGTTCTCCATTTCAATGTGCAGGTAAGACATACAGGTTCAGGATATCTAATGTGGGGACTGCAACATCAATTAATTTCAGAATTCAAGGGCACACAATGAAACTGGTTGAAGTTGAAGGATCACATACACTCCAAACCTCCTACACTTCACTTGACATCCATTTAGGACAGTCTTATTCAGTTCTAGTCACTGCTAACCAACCTCCAAAGGACTACTATGTCGTGGTTTCTTCACGCTTTACTAGACGAGTGCTAACCACCACTGCTGTTCTTCACTACAGCAACTCATGGACAAAAGTCTCTGGACCTGTCCCTGGAGGGCCTACTACTCAAATTAACTGGTCCATTTACCAGGCCAGATCCATACGGTAATACATCTTTGTTATGTCGAATTATCATTTTGAAATGTAATCCTGAATTCTATTTACTTTTCACATATATGAAACAGAAAAATGATACATGAGTGATTTTGAAATATCATTTTCATTCTGAAACTGAAAACTATCCATTTGTTGATTGTCAAATCAGTTGGAATCTAACTGCAAGTGGACCAAGGCCAAATCCTCAAGGTTCTTATCATTATGGGTTGATCAAGCCTTCGCGTACAATCATTCTTGCCAACTCTGCCCCATATATAAACGGCAAACAGCGATATGCTGTCAACAGTGTCTCGTATGTTGATCCGGACACACCATTAAAGCTGGCAGATTACTTCAACATTGGGGGAGTCTATAACCTTGGTGGCATCTCTGACCAGCCCTACAATGGAAATGGTTATCTTGGAACCCCAGTTATGGCTGCTAACTTCAGATCTTACGTTGAGATTGTTTTCCAAAATTGGGAGAACTCTGTCCAGTCATGGCACATTGATGGCTATTCTTTCTTTGTTGTCGGGTAAATCATCTTTTTATCATCATACTTGTTAAGAAACAAGAAAACTTCTCTTTATCTTCACTAAAGCATACTACACATTTACTCCTCTTGATTCTTTATCTTTGTGAAAGAACAGAATGAATGGTGGACAATGGACTCCAGCGAGCAGATCGCACTACAACTTAAGGGACACGGTTGCACGTTGCACCACTCAGGTTTGTCAAAACTTCTAGTATTATAGTGCACATAATCTTAACTTTGTGCTATACCAAAACATCCTTAAACTTATGTTCCAATATGTTTGTTCGATCTAATTCAGGTTTACCCCAAGTCATGGACTGCAATATACATGGCATTGGATAATGTAGGAATGTGGAACATAAGGTCTGAGGATTGGTCAAGGAGGTATCTGGGACAGCAGTTCTACTTAAGAGTTTACTCGCCAGCACATTCTTGGAGAGATGAACTTCCAATACCAAAGAATGCTCTCCTTTGTGGTCGAGCTAGACATCACCACACTAGGCCTCTTTGAAACAGTAATAATTCTAATTTTCCGTCACGAGAGGGTGACCGGCTTATATATCAGTGTAAAACAAAAGATTAATCTGGGAAGAGTGAAGACGCTGAGTTTGAGCTATGACTTATCGCCTCTTCTTTTCTTTCTATATTATATGTATCCTATTTTCTGTTGTTGCAATTGATGGAATGTATCATTTCACATTTCATTTTTTCTCCACATTTTTGGTTAAATACCAAATAGATAAGCAGGGAATAACTTCTTTACTTCAAAGGAAGAGTACATCTTTATTTAGTAAGTTCTTAATCCAATTGCTCTGTCACGATCCGGAATTCCCACCGTCGGGATCGTGATGACGCCTAACATTCCATTTGTTAGGCAAGCCAACGTTAGAATATATTATCTATTTTTAACAGTCTAAAATTAATAAATGAAGAATAATTGATTTAACTGCAATGATCCAAATGTAAATGCGGAAGCTAAAACCGTAAAACATCTACTCTAAATCCCTAAACCTGGTGTCACAAGTGTACGAACTTCTGGAATAATACATATAAGGGTCTGAAATAAATACAAAACTGTTTGAATGAAAATACAAAGCTAAATAGAAAGAGGATGGGGACTCCAGGAGCTGCGGGCGCTGAACAACCGTACCTCAAGTCTCTGCAAATGTCCAATCTGAGCACGCTAATAATCGCCACTGGAACCGACTCCAAAATTTGCACAGTGTGTAGAGTGTAGTATCAGTAAAACCAACCTCATGTACCGGTAAGTGCCGAGCCTAACCTCGACGAAGTAGTGACGAAGCTTAGGTGGGTCACTTGCACTATAACCTGCACGCAGTATATATAACAATGACACAATAACAGAAATACTGAAAAAAATTAAACAGTCCACTGAAAATAATAACCACATCCTCAAGAATAGATCAACATCGTTCAGAATTGCCAATCTTTAACAGTTCAAATACAAATACCGGAGAACCAACACAACTCAAGAAATGAAAACATATAGGTTATTGGCGGCGCGCAACCCGATCCCACCAAACAACACAAAATCCTCCCTTATTTTACTGTGATCGCATAAAAAACATATTTAATATACATAAATATGTTGCGGCGCGCAACTCGATCCCACCATATATCAATATCAGTATCATATTTACCCTTATTTTACCATATCAATCCACCCTTATTCCACATATTGCGACGTGCAACCCGATCCCACCATATAGTATATATTCACCATTATTCCACCATATCGTTCCACCCTTATTACATGATCATAGGCTAAAAACTCGTATTTTAGTCGTTGTAACAACACTTTAATTAGTGCATTTTACAAAGGTTTGAGCTTAAATGACAATGAATTATACTAAACTCATGATTTATGCCTTGCAGGAAGAGATTTCGACTTAAGAATTAATTCGAGATGAATTTGAGTAATTTGAGGCTTTGAAGTCTGAGTAAAAGCTATTTAAATCAAGTTGGGATCGTGTTCGGGGGTCACAACGCAAGTCCGGAGAACAAAACAATGAGTCGAGCAGGCATACGACACATTGTCTAGTCAAATACCCATAACTGTGTGCTCAGAACTCCGTTTGGGCTCCATAATATATTGATGGAAAGCTATTTAAAAGGGCTACAACTTTCATGTTCTGCATTTCTCGAATTTACACTACCGCGCTGCATGGGGCGCCGCGGCAGTGCAAAAATTTGCGCTTGACTTGTTTTTCTCCGTTAAAATGTATTCTGCTTCTGTCCTTCCACTACCGCGCCACGTGGGGCACCGCGGGGCGCGCCGCGGGTGTGTAAAAAATGCAAAATTGTTCTATTTCGGACTCAAAAGGGCATAATTGTCAAAATCCCTTCACACACATCTTAAAAGACAGTGAAGCCTCCATTATTGAAGGGGAGATCAGATTTTTAGAGAGAAAAGAGGAGAAAACTCATATTGGAGAAGAAAATCAAGAGGAACATCAATTTGGAGCAAGGATTCAAAGAGTTCTTCGAAACTTTCTCCTAGTATTTACTTATATTATGTTTAAGACTTTTATTGTTGATATTTGTATAAATATGTGTAGCTAAAAATCCAACTATTCTGGGGTCATGAGTGTTAGATGATCTTGTTATTTGAAGTTTAGATTGAAGATCTTGAATTTATCGTTATGGGTTGTTTATTTGATTCTGTTGTTAATTATTTTACTGCGTAGCTAACAGTGAAATACTATTTACGAATCTTGAGTTAAACTTGAAAAAGGAAATTCTTGATTGCATATAGAATCAAATAGAACAAGATCTGAATCCTGGGCATCGGGTGAAGGATTCGCGATAAGATAAACATATACTTAATTGCCTTGTTTGGTTGAAAAATAGGAGTTGTAAATGAATTTTTATTAATATTAATATCATAGACATATAGGTATTAATTTAACTTGAATAGGCGCATAAGAACTCGACAGATTCTTATGAGTATTATTAACCCTATAATCAATAACCCG